>JAOTOM010004384.1:0-280121 GCA_034440615.1 Ashinkailepas kermadecensis | reverse complement strand
TAAATTTATTATATAAAAATTCACGTATATATGAATTGTAGAAGCAGAAACAAAACGATTGTGTTGCTTCAAAAAAGCGCGCCACTGAAGATGTAGATATATATATATATATATATATATATATATATATATATATATATATATTTGCAGTAGAGGTGCAATTAAATGAACAATACATTGTCAAATATGGAGACCATCATCAGACTCACTAATCCGACAAGGTTTCAAGAGGCCCTCTCGAGCTCACAGGGCCATCTTTTGGCTTCGAGAGACCCATTCGAAGATCACCCTTGGCAAATCTGGCGGCGCCGTCGCTACTGAAGCGGCCGGTATCAGGATACTCCTACCTGACCTAATTACTAATGTAGTCACGACTCCATGAAATACAATTCGTCGGTTGGCGTTAGAATCAGCTTGTGGAGGTGGCAGAGGTGGAGGTGGCAACGCCCTCAGTAAAGGTGAAGCATACAATTGGTTGTTAAATTGGATGCCAGGGTGTTGATTTAAGAAAACAATCCGGGATCCGAGCATGAGTATCGATTTGTATGCTTTTCAGAGGATCCCGCCTCACCTCCCCCTCCCATGTTGGTTCAGCCCCAATAATTTCCTTTTCGTGGGCTTTTTTGACTGGCCCCCCAATCGATTTCGGCCCATCCATTGCCTCGATGCATCAAGTCCACAACTACCTCGATAAACTATCGCACCTGGGTCTGGGCATCTGTCCGTCCCGTGTGACGATATGACGTGACGGCCGGTCTGCCACAGGTGGCAGCTGTGTCACAGCCGACTGTTCGTCCCGTGTGACGGCTGTGTGACGATATGACGTGACGGCCGGTCTGCCACAGGTGGCAGCTGTGTCACAGCCGACTGTCCGTCCCGTGTGACGGCTGTGTGACGATATGACGTGACGGTCTGCCACAGGTGGCAGCTGTGTCACAGCCGACTGTTCGTCCCGTGTGACGGCTGTGTGACGATATGACGTGACGGCCGGTCTGCCACAGGTGGCAGCTGTGTCACAGCCGACTGTCCGTCCCGTGTGACGGCTGTGTGACGATATGACGTGACGGCCGGTCTGCCACAGGTGGCAGCTGCGTCACAGCCGACTGTCCGTCCCGTGTGACGGCTGTGTGACGATATGACGTGACGGCCGGTCTGCCACAGGTGGCAGCTGTGTCACAGCCGACTCATACCTGGGCGACTGTCGGCCGGCCGGCTCCCTGCTCGGACGGCGACCGGTCAGCGTCGTGTGGAGGCGGCCAGCTCTGCTGCACCCGCCTCACCGAGTCCACCGGCACTGTGGACTCGGTGGACTCGGCACCGCACCCGGCGGCGCCGCTGCTGTTCCCCGACTCGGTACGGCCGACCGGACAGCGACGCCGACCCTCCCTGCGGCGCCCGCAGTTCGGTACGTGCGGCCACTGTCGAGTCGGCACATGTGGGAATGACGGCATGGGCTTTTGGCAGACCAGTGACAGACGGCAGGGGCGGATCCGGCAATTATCATGGGGATGGTCACTCGGTTGTCGGGGCGTCATCCATCGCACGGGAATCCCTGGAGGTACGGCTTCGGCTGAAAATTGTGTTGAGCATGAGTGGAGGTGCACTCGAGCTTCCCACGGAGACGCTTCCCCTCTCCGAGGATCGCCATTGGCTAAAAAATCGTTGAACGGAGGAAGGAGAGGGGAGGTTCACTCGAGCATCACCGAACACGCGGTGGGAGGGAGGGGAGGCTACATGCTACCTGTACACCACCCTGTGTCCACCCCCTGACTGAGAGTGATGGCCTGTGACAGAAAGAGGTGACCAGTAGTGGAGGGGGATGACCAGTGATGGATAAGGACGATCAGTGGCCGAGAGGGATGGAGGTGACCGAAAGGAATCACCAGTGATCAAGGATGATGACCAGTAACGGAGAGGGATGACGAGTGACGAGGAAAGGAGGAATATCTGACGGAGCCTGCTGCCATATCTGTGACTGATCTACAGTCAGTGGTCTTTAACTCTCCTTAAGCATCACAGAGACCAGCTCTCCCGGGCACGCAATGTATGCAGCTGTCACTGGACGTCAGCGAAGACGGTTAGTTGGTTGGTTATTTGGGCCGGAGGGCACATCGAAACCGTAGACGGCTGTCATGCACTAACTTATCAACGTTTCGAGGGCTTAGGTTGAATCAACAATGCACAAATGTAATTCATAGATCAAATGGAATTTAACAGCAATCGGCCGGCAAATGGTCCAGACGTCTGGATCACGGATGTGCGTATCGTCCAGACATGTGAGTCCAGAAGTCTGGATCACGTGTGTGCATCTGATCCAGACGTGTGAGTCCAAACGTCTGGTTCACAGAAGTACACCTGACCCGCACGTGCGCGTCCAGACATCTGGATCACGGGAGTACATCTGACCCGCACGTGCGAGTCCAGATGTCTGGGTCACGTATGTGTATCTGATCCAGATGTGTGAGCCCAGACGTTTGTATCACAGATGTGCTTCTGATCCAGACACGCACCTGTGAGAGCCGAACCTCGAACCTTGTTGTTTGCACGGTAAACAGTGAAGCATTGGTGAGCTGGGAGGGAGGGCGGGCGGGGAGCGCCACGTGTCGCCGTTGCCACACCGCCGTTGCCACACCGCCGTTGCCACACTGTGGTGTGCTGTTGCAGAGTGTGGCGGGCCGAAAGGGCCGAAAGGGCCGGAGCGGCGCCGGCGGCGCAGGACCACCGACACCACTGCAGAGCCGGTCGTGTTTATGGTGGGAGACAAGCCTGCCCCAGCCGTCGTCGCTGTCGGAACTGTGAGTGATGACCCCGTGAAACAGATCCTCCCTTCACGTTGTCGGCGGTCGGCCGTGGTCCGAAGCTAATTTTAGTACAATGGGGAGAGGGGTTATTAGACAAAAATATGAAAACCCGATACGACGTCGAAAAAAGGCGAAAAATGCCACCTGTACAAAATGCGTTTACTTGCAAAAAACAGATGATTGTGGAATGTAGTATGGTCAGCATTGCAGCTTCAGCACCATCCTTATGGATGTACCGCCAATTTCCACCAATGCACATTTTAATCATGCACACTTCAGAATGTTCCACTATGCGAGATGGATATCTCGCAGCGTATACTAGGACATAACTCTAACTCTGACTCAGACTCTGACCTCACAGACATCGCTACCAATGCTCCACCCTTGTTCCCTATACACCCCTTTTATCGTTGTAATGTACCGTGCCAAGAAAGCTTCCTAAGTTTCCTTTGCCTCTATTGCCTCTTCTTTATCATGCTATTCTAGACCTGCACATCATCACTTTCACCCTCAGTCCACTCCGTCTCTCGCCCGCACCTCACCCACGGGTTTAGAGCTATCCTCTGCCGATGTCTGCCCTGCACGAAGGCAGAGTAAGACAGAGGGCGTGCACCGCACCATATGACAGCCGGAGCGTCTCTCTGTTCCGACAGGGGTGGTGTCAGAGGGCGTGCAGCGCACCATATTACAGCCGGAGCGTCTCTCTGTTCCGACAGGGGGTGGTGTCAGAGGGCGTGCACCGCACCATATTACAGCCGGAGCGTCTCTCTGTTCCGACATGGGGTGGTGTCAGAGGGCGTGCACCGCACCATATTACAGCCGGAGCGTCTCTCTGTTCCGACAGGGGGTGGTGTCAGAGGGCGTGCACCGCACCATATTACAGCCGGAGCGTCTCTCTGTTCCGACAGGGGGTGGTGTCAGAGGGCGTGCACCGCACCATATTACAGCCAGAGCGTGTCTCTGTTCCGACAGGGGTGGTGTCAGAGGGCGTGCACCGCACCATATTACAGCCGGAGCGTCTCTCTGTTCCGACAGGGGTGGTGTCAGAAGGCGTGCACCGCACCATATTACAGCCGGAGCGTCTCTCTGTTCCGACAGGGGTGGTGTCAGAGGGCGTGCACCGCACCATATTACAGCCGGAGCGTCTCTCTGTTCCGACATGGGGTGGTGTCAGAAGGCGTGCACCGCACCATATGACAGCCAGAGCGTGTCTCTGTTCCGACAGGGGGTGGTGTCAGAGGGCGTGCACCGCACCATATTACAGCCGGAGCGCACCATATTCAGTCTCTGTTCCGACATGGGGTGGTGTCAGAGGGCGTGCAGCGCACCATATTACAGCCGGAGCGTCTCTCTGTTCCGACATGGGGTGGTGTCAGAGGGCGTGCAGCGCACCATATGACAGCCGGAGCGTCTCTCTGTTCCGACATGGGGTGGTGTCAGAGGGCGTGCAGCGCACCATATGACAGCCGGAGCGTGTCTCTGTTCCGACATGGGGTGGTGTCAGAGGGCGTGCAGCGCACCATATGACAGCCGGAGCGTGTCTCTGTTCCGACAGGGGGTAGTGAGTTCCAGCAGTCAGCGCAAAGTCCGACCGTCGCTCAACAGCGTGCTCGCTCGGCTCTCCTTCGCCGGCCCCAAGTCCACATCGGCGAGACGCCCGTCCCCGGTGAGCGCGCCGGGCCCCGGCTACGAGCGCCACCGACCGCGAGCCAACCGCCTCGGGGGTGGCGCCACCACCAGCCCCGCAGATTCCCCCGTCCACGCGGGCGCTTCTACCAGCCGCAGGACAGCCGGCGGCTCGGCCACAGCCACCCCGCCGGCTTCCCCGCGGCACCGGCAACGACGGGCGGCCCAGACGGACCCGGCCGGCTTTGCCGACGTGTGGCGCGAGTACCAGCAGAAGGTGCTGGCCGGCACTGCGCGCGCCGGCGTCTCGCGCGGCCAGCTGCTGCAGGCGTACCGCGCCGCGGTGACCGAGGCGGAGCGGTCCGGCGATGCGGCGCAGTCCGGCTGGACCTGCGGCGGCGCGCTCATCTCGGAGCGCTACATGCTGACGGCGGCCCACTGTCTGCTGGCGGGGACGCCGCAGGTGAGCGCTGTCCTGATGGGCGTGCAATGGACTTTCCACACATACGCAATACACATATCCAAAATTCTTCCACACATACGCATGTAAGCATTTTGTGGATGTAAGCAGTGACGGGGCTGTGTGGCAGTGGCGTGTTGAGCAGTGACGGGGCTGTGTGGCAGTGATGTGTTGAGCAGTGACGGGGCTGTGTGGCAGTGACATGCTGAGAAGTGGCCCAGTAGTGACGGGGCTGTGTGGCACTGACGTGCTGAACAGTGGCCCAGTAGTGACGGGGTTATGTAGCAGTGACGTGCTGAGCAGTGACTGGGCTGTGTGGCAGTGATGTACTGAGCAGTGACGGGGCTGTGTAGCAGTGACGTGCTGAGCAGTGGCCCAGTAGTGACGGGGCTGTGTGGCAGTGATGTGCTGAGCAGTGACGGGTCAGTGTAGAGTGACGGGCTTGAGCAGTGACCCAGCAGTGACGGGGCTGGGTAGCAGTGATTTGCTGAGCAGTGACGGGGTTGTGTGGCAGTGACGGGGCTGTGTGGCAGTGATATGCTGAGCAGTGACGAGGTTGTGTGGCAGTGACATGCTGAGTAGTGGCCCAGCAGTGACGCGGCTGTGTGGCAGTGACGTGCTGAGCAGTGACGTGGCTGTGTGGCAGTGATGTGCTGAACATTGGCTGGCTTTGTGGTATGGTTTCTACCCGGTGGTACGGTGGTTAGGACCTCACGGGAAGGTCCCGGAGGGGTTGATGAGTTTGTTGTAGCCATGAAAGCGTGTTGTTTTCTGTTCCTCGTGGCGCCCCACCACACAGGGAACATACTGGGGATGTCTGAGTCCCGCGGACGGGAGGATGCCAGGCACCCGAGGAGCCATACCAAGCAGCGACGCCGTCAGCCGACCGGGAGAGACAGAGACTCACCACTCCGACCGGGATCCAGCGTCGCCCACCCCTTGACCACGGCCAGCCGGGCGGAGGGGGCCAGAACGAAGTTCAGGCCCCCGGCCCCAGGCGACCTGCCAATTGACCCGTATGATGCCCTACGGGCCCACCAGCCCCTCCGGGATATCGGAACCAAAGAGGCGAGTTGTTCCCCCGTCACAACTAGCACCGGACGACAAGGGACCTCAGCCTCCCGGACCCTATCAACGTCTGGGGACGGGTCGAGAGGGCACGACTACCCCGATACTACTGAGCGACGGGTAGACCAGAGGAAGCTAGACTACCTGCTCGTGGCAGGGGAGTGGTTGTTGTTGCAAGGCTGGATAGAGGACGTGCAAGGGGATGCAGGCACGGGGGGATACTGAAATGGGAAGAGGGGGATGGAGGATAGGGACTGCGTGAGCCCCCAGAAGCACCACTGTGTTTCCACATCCCTTATCGGGATGGCTGTGGTTATCGGAGGGAGCACCATTTCCCTAGCCAGCCGAGTAACGATGGCTGACCCCAGGGCGGGGCGACGGGGCTGTGTGACGCGCTGCATGTGGTGCGGCAGTGACGGGGCTGTACCCGCAGGGGTGGCGTCGGGTGGCGTTGCGGGTGCCGATGTGGTGTGGCAGTGACGGGCCTGTGTGACCCGCTTCAGGTGGTGCGGCAGTGACTGGGCTGTGTGACCCGCTGCAGGTGGTGCGGCAGTGACGGGGCTGTGTGACCCGCTTCAGGTGGTGCGGCAGTGACGGGGCTGTGTGACGCGCTTCAGGTGGTGTGGAAGTGACGGGCCTGTGTGACCCGCTTCAGGTGGTGCGGCAGTGACGACCTGTGTGACCCGCTTCAGGTTGTGCGGCAGTGACGACCTGTGTGACCCGCTTCAGGTTGTGCGGCAGTGACGACCTGTGTGACTGTGTGACCCGCTGCAGGTGGTACGGCTGGGTGACAGAGTGCTCGGATCGTCTGAAGACGGCGGCACGCCGGCCGAATACCGAGTGGTGCGCGTCACGCCGCACCCCGACTACAGCGCGCCGATCGTGTACCATGACCTGGCGTTGCTCCAGCTCGACCGGTCGGTGACCTTCGGGCCGCACGTGAAGCCGCTCTGCCTGTACGACGGGCCGGCAAACCTGACCGGCGTCACGTCATACGTGTCCGGCTGGGGCGCCACCGAGTTCGGTGGGTGAATGACACGCGCGGAGTGGTGGTGTGACGGATGGGTGATGGTGTGACGGATGGGTGATGGAGTGACGGATGGGTGGTGGTGTGAAGGATGGGTGATGGTGTAAAAAATGTTACGGATTGTGGTGTAGTGTGGATAGACCGTGTTGTGACGGTTTGGTGGGTGATGGTGTGACGGATGGCTGGTGGTGTGTTGGTCGGATGGCGGTGTGACGGATGGATGGTGGCGCGACTTATAAGTAGTAGTGATGACTGGGAAACGGTGTGACGGATGGGTTGCGATATGACGGCTCGAGTATGGTATGATGGATGGGTGATCGTGTGACGGATGTATGGTGGTGTGACGGACGGATGATGGTGTGACGGACGGATGATGGTGTGACGGATGGTTAATGGTGTGACGGTTGGCTGGTGGTGTGAGGGATGTATCGTGGTGTGACGATTGCTGGTGGTACGACGGATGCGTGCAGCCAGTGCAAGCCGATCAAGTGGTCCGTGATCAAGGTCCCAACCAGCATTTGTCTTCAGTCTTTATGCGGCCCCTATGCTTGGTGCTGGCCCCTATCGCGTGGTGTCGGTCCCTATCGCGTGGTGTTTGCCGATACGCGTGGTGTCGGCCTCTACCGTGTGGTGCCGGTTCCTACGGTGTGATGTCGACCCCTACCGTGTGGTGTCGGTCCCTACGAGTGGTGTCGACCCCTACCGTGTGGTGTCATCCCCTACCGTGTGGTGTCGGCCCCTACCGTGTGGTGCCGGTTCCTACGGTGTGATGTCGACCCCTACCGTGTGGTGCCGGTTCCTACGGTGTGATGTCGACCCCTACCGTGTGGTGTCATCCCCTACCGTGTGGTGTCGGCCCTACCGTGTGGTGTCGGCCCTACCGCGTGGTGTCGACCCCTACCGTGTGGTGTCGGCCCCTACCGTGTGGTGTCGGCCCTACCGTGTGGTGTCGGCCCTACCGTGTGGTGTCATCCTCTACCGTGTGGTGTCGGCCCCTACCGTGTGGTGTCGGCCCTACCGCGTGGTGCCGGTTCCTACGGTGATGATGTCGACCCCTACCGTGTGGTGTCGGTCCCTACGAGTGGTGTCGACCCCTACCGTGTGGTGTCATCCCCTACCGTGTGGTGTCGGCCCTACCGCGTGGTGTCGGCCCTACCGTATGGTGTCATCCCCTACCGTGTGGTGTCGGCCCCTACCGTGTGGTGTCGGCCCTACCGTGTGGTGTCGGCCCTACCGTGTGGTGTCGGCCCCTACCGTGTGGTGTCGGCCCTACCGTGTGGTGTCGGCCCTACCGTGTGGTGTCGGCCCTACCGTGTGGTGTCGGCCCTACCGTGTGGTGTCGGCCCTACCGTGTGGTGTCGGCCCTACCGTGTGGTGTCGGCCCCTACCGTGTGGTGTCGGTCCCTACCGTGTGGTGTCGGCCCTACCGCGTGGTGTCGGCCCTACCGCATGGTGTCGGGTCCCATCGCGTATGTGTAGTCCCACCATGTCGTGTAGGGGCTGCATATGGGTGGAAATGAGATGCTGACTCGGAACTTCGCAGGTGGAGTGGAACACCATGGCACTTAACAGTGCTAGCACGTGTGCGCAGGATATGCATGGGCAATGTTTAGCCGAAGTAGCTGAGATTACTGTGATTGTTCAGGCGGTTTTGTAATCACAACCCGATTCCTTGCACATTGTGTGCAATTTGACGGTATCAGGCCTGATTAACGATGTTTGTGGCCAGAACACACAAATTGGGACTAGCAGGCGGCTTGTGCACACGCAAGTGGGACCGAACCTCGAGCAATGCCAGTTCTGTACAGCACTACAGCTTCGATTTCCACATTAAATAGATACCACAACTGGGAACTTGATAACAAACTCGTAATCTTCCACATGTGACACGACCAGACCTCAGGAGGTGGTGCTGTTCACACGTGACCGCCTATGACTCGATCTAGCACAGAACGGCGCCACCAAAACATGAGTTGCGATGACCCGGCCACTGAATGGAGCTTCACCCACACCCGACCTCCCTTAACTGTGACCCGACCTGACCCAGTGGTCAGCCTCATCTACACACGGCCTCTAACGACCCCCCGTACTTCAGGAGGCGGCTTCACCGACACTCTCCAAGGCGGTGAGCTGCCCATCTGGTCGCGCGAGCGCTGCGACCGCGTCTACAGCTCACTGCCCGGCCAGCGGAGCCGCCTGCCGAACGGCATCACCGCCGCCATCGTGTGCGCTGGCGGCGAAGACAAGGACGCCTGTCAGGGCGACTCCGGCGGGCCGCTGACGGTGCTGACCGAGCGCGGCACGCGACTGGCCGCTATCGTGCTGGGTGGGCTGGGCTGCGCCACCCCCGGCGTGCCGGGACTCTACACCAGTGTCGCCGAACACATCGACTGGATCGACAGCGTTGTGTACGGGTGATGTCCGCACAGCGGCCGGCTCCGTCGGCCAGTTTGGCGGGGCGGTGTAGTCATCGCCATCACAATCATCCGTGACGGGCGATGAGCTGGATGGCCGGCCGTGCTGAAGCTTCCGCTCAAACGAGGGCATTACCGCAACGCAGCGAACGCATCGGATAGGTGGCCAGTAGTGACACGTATCATTGTGAGGTGGATATTTTTGGTGAAAGGTGACGCAACTGAGATCACCTGCTGCTGTACTCTGCTGTACTGTACTGCTTCGACTCTGCAATCGTACTAATACAAAATGAATATTGGTCTTCAAAGAGTCGGGATAGGCCACCGGAGCAGGACTGTTCTAGGAATGGATTTCTCCATTACATTTATCTCACAGCGTCTTCGTGTCGCTCTTGCCATCCTTCACAAGCGTGCTTAATCCAGCGAAGAAAAAACCTATTTGCAGTACACATTCACGCATATGTATTCATTCCAGTTCATGACACTCCTATTGACGCTAGAAACACATCGCCGCTGGTGTTTTCATTCTATTGATATTTGGAGATCGACCAATTGGGTACTGGCGCTGGTTATATTTAAAGGAAGGAGTTGGAAGGATATCAAACCAAGACATACATTTGTCAAGTGATTCAAGTTCCCTGGGATTAGCAGGATTTTTCACCGGAAAATCAATGCAGTCCTGCCTTACAAATGTCACTTCTTCGATATACCGAAATAATCGGACTGCAAACCCTTAAGTGGCACATACATATTATTGTCACTTCAATACTCCAACCAAAGTGGGGCTACACACCTGAGCTGGAACAAAGAATACAACAAACATACAAGTGTCACCGGACACCACTGATAATACAGGACACGTCGTGCTCTGGTGTACACAGGAACCCTCCACGGGCCAGACATTCCACTGCCAGCGTGCACCTACTGCACCAGTGCCTCGTGATTCAGCTAGCGGTGAAAACGAATCCATTCTGCATCAACTTCAAACTGTTGGCTTGGCATTCCGCAAACATCGCCCACTGACGGTGCCGTCCTGCACACACGTCACAGACTGGCGCGCCTTCCTCTGCACACACACTGATCATCTGCCCGCCGCCCCTGCTCCACAGCCACTCGTCAACGGCTGGCCATTCAGTTGGCACCGCGAGCCACCACCGCGAGCTGGTGATGCTGCCGCTGCCCGAGCTCTCCCGGACGGAGGTACTCAGGCGGTGGTGGCAGCCCCGTCAAGTCTGTACAGCCACTGCGAGCTGGTCATACCGCCTGTGCCCGAGCTCTCCCGGACGGAGGTGCTCAGGCGGTGGTGGCAGCCCCGTCAAGTCTACAGCCACCGCGAGCTGGTGATGCTGCCGCTGCCCGAGCTCTCCCGGACGGAGGTGCTCAGGCGGTGGTGGCAGCCCCGCCAAGTCTGTACAGCCACCGCGAGCTGGTGATGCTGCCGCTGCCCGAGCTCTCCCGGACGGAGGTACTCAGGCGGTGGTGGCAGCCCCGTCAAGTCTACAGCCACCGCGAGCTGGTGATGCCGCCTCTGCCCGAGCTCTCCCGGACGGAGGTGCTCAGGCCGTGGTTGCAGCCCGTCAAGTCTACAGCCACCGCGAGCTAGTGATGCTGCCGCTGCCCGAGCTCTCCCGGACGGAGGTACTCAGGCCGTGGTTGCAGCCCGTCAAGTCTACAGCCACCGCGAGCTGGTGATGCCGCCTCTGCCCGAGCTCTCCCGGACGGAAGTGCTCGGGCGGTGGTGGCAGCCCCGTCAGGTCTGTACAGCCACTGCGAGCTGGTGATGCCGCCTCTGCCCGAGCTCTCCCGGACGGAGGTGCTCAGGCCGTGGTTGCAGCCCGTCAAGTCTGTACAGCCACCGCGAGCTGGGCATGCCGCCGCTGCCCGAGCTCTCCCGGACGGAGGTACTCAGGCGGTGGTGGCAGCCCCCGTCGAGTACTTCTGTCGCACGGCGTTCACCAGTTCGTGGTGGATGACAAACGTGAAGCGCAGATGGGCGATCTGTGGAGATCACACAGGTCACACAGGTCGCAGCCGGTACGCACTGGACGGTGTCTGAGGCGCCGACCAGTCAACGACGTCTGGCGCGCCACGAGCGCACCATCATTGAAGGTGGGCGTAATGTTGGATAGTGTGGGACGAGCCGGCGAAGGAGATATTCCAGTACATTTCGGCCATGCCAAACTTGCGGACGGAGGCAGACGTAGGTAGTAGATAGATTCTCAATGTGGATAGGAATTGACGCTCGACCGATAAGATAAGATAAGCTTTCACCACTACTTCATGCTATGCTGGGGAATTCCTCATTCAATTTTTCTGCATTACAATACTAAAAAATAATCTGGTTGGTTATTGGTTTTACGACACGTCGACCGTTGAGTCATATAGCGTCGCCAATCTCTCACGCCGATTGGTCGCGGGCGAAGAGTAGCGACAGGTGAGATTCGAACACACAATCTTTCGATTGTGAGACGAGCATCTTACCACTAGACCACTCGTCCCCTAAAAAATAATCTGAATTGCGAAAAAAAACTGGTGGGACGGCACATAAACTAAATCGGTTATACAGCGCCCATAACTGTCCGTCCAGTCGATGCCAAGCTAGGTGCAATAACACGCACCACAGCTTCTCCTATGCGGTCCTGCGAACAGGCACTCAGTACAAACGGAAGGAAACGCTCGGCACACATACATCGCACCTGTCACCGGGACACGACGTCAAAGCCAGCCTTAGAAACGAGACGACTAGCAATATGACGTGGACCATCGCCCAGGGATTATACCAGGATATGCGCTCGAGTTGAAAAGAAGCGGCGGCGTTCTGTTTCGCAATGACGGCACGCATGGGCTAATGGCAGAGTATCGCAGCAGCAGGGATAGCCTGATCAGGCTTCCCCACAGACGAGGTAACTATGTGAAAAATCATACACGTAGACGACACAGGATCATTTCTTCACACAACTCAATCATCGCGAGTACGACCGTCACCCACCAAAGCGAGACACGATGGTATCAAAGACAGGTTGCTACTTATTTCATAGATAAGTGAAGATACTGAGATAAAATCCGTCCGAGTGGATAGCAGAGTGCGTGAAGTGCGCAATCACTGAACGCTTGGCTGCTGCGTCAGCGAGCTCATTACCCGAAATTTTCACGCGATTTGGGTTCCAACATAACAAAACACACTCCGGCGTGAGCGACGGAAGAAATAAACAGTAAACCGAGAGCACGAGTGGATTAGGTTGGCAAAATGTGAAGGATCCCGTCACAACACGCACAGTCGAGTGGTGCATCGTTTCCGGAGTACACTTGTTGGACTCGCCAGCTCAATCGCACACAAAGTTAGCATGTTTAAGTTTTGATCGCATTAGGGATCGATAAAGGAGCAATACGCTCGTGCTGTCCACTACATAAGTCGCGCGAGATACACAACACAAATATCCATACGCTGGAATACTTTAACGTGAGAGATCTTAGGTGGCATGTCTAGTTTTAGCCAGCTAGTCGTGTCTTTGAGAGACACGACTTTAACATGTGCTGTGCACGTACCTTGCCCGTCAAAACGAACTCGGATACGCCTGGCTACGCGTCGTCTTAAGGGGCTGATGACCATGTCCGGACAGCACTGTACCAGGTGGTAGAAGGAGGTCTCAAGGGGCTGATGGCCATGTCCGGACAGCACTGTACCAGGTGGTAGAAGGAGGTCTCAAGGGGCTGATGGCCATGTCCGGACAGCACTGTACCAGGTGGTAGAAGGAGGTCTCAAGGGGCTGATGGCCATGTCCGGACAGCACTGTACCAGGTGGTAGAAGGAGGTCTCAAGGGGCTGATGGCCATGTCCGGACAGCACTGTACCAGGTGGTAGAAGGAGGTCTCAAGGGGCTGATGGCCATGTCCGGACAGCACTGTACCAGGTGGTAGAAGGAGGTCTCAAGGGGCTGATGGCCATGTCCGGACAGCACTGTACCAGGTGGTAGAAGGAGGTCTCAAGGGGCTGATGGCCATGTCCGGACAGCACTGTACCAGGTGGTAGAAGGAGGTCTCAAGGGGCTGATGGCCATGTCCGGACAGCACTGTAGAAGGTGGCAGGAGGTCTCAAGGGGCTGATGGCCATGTCCGGACAGCACTGTAGAAGGTGGTAGAAGGAGGTCTCAAGGGGCTGATGGCCATGTCCGGACAGCACTGTAGAAGGTGGCAGGAGATAAAGATTGCCTTGGCAATCGAAAAATGAAAAGCATTAAGCACATCTATTGCTGTGACCGTGTGACAGCGGTTTGCACCTCCCTCTCCACCGATGAGGTCTTGGAAGCCGAACGCCGAGGGGAAAAACCGTCAATAACATGGATTGTCCTATAGTAGTTGGGCGCTCGCGATGCTGTCGTTTCACATCATTCCAAGCAGAACCACGCTCGAAACACCACACCCGGACACTCCACTGAACTGAGAGTACCGATTTGAGAGACGATTACTGCTTTTGACGCGACAGGACCAGTCAGCTAAGCGATGCTGCAAACAAGTGTCCATAAGACCGTGTAAGGACGCGCACGCACAGCGCGTGCGTATATACATATATATATATATATATATATATATATATATATATATATATATATATACATCATAGCACAAAAAAAAAAAAAAAAAAAAAAAAAAAAAAAAAAAATAAGCTGACCATAAGCAAGTGTCTCCACAGGTTTGCATAGCAATGGTGTGAGATGTAGCAATCACGCGCGGTAGTGTAGCAACCACGCATACCACCACACTCCCCAACCAGCTCACGAACACGCATTTCGTATTCACCTCCATACGCGCCGCGCGCACGCCGACACCACCGAGCTCCGCTCGGCAATAATATACGCCGATAGCCCGGCTATGCAAACACTGCGGTTGCACGGTCGCACAATTAACGTAAGCCATACGTCACCTGCAAGCTGTCAAAATGCGAGCCTCGGTTAAATTACATAAACGCACACGGCACATTCAATTACAGACCCTGACAGCTCACATCGGCCATCTTATTCAGTAACTCATCGACACACAATGACTCACATGCGTTGCACGCTTGTCTCCACCCCAGCAAAGGTCAGCGTGCGTCAGCGTGCAGGTTTTTTCCGGTAGTATATATACACACTTGAATAAATACCCCGGGACAGGACCCTCGTGAGGGCAGACCATCACCAGACGCCGAGCTGTTACCAACGCTCCCGCCGAACATCTTACGGTGACTACCTCTTCGTGATCTGGTTTGGCTTGGGGACGGACCGAGTGCCGATCGACCTAAGAGCTGGATATCAACGAGGTCCTGGACTATCACCGCAGTGTTTTACGGACTGAGTATCCGACGAACAGTGGCAGCCAACAGCACACGTCTACCTCTTCTACGACACCAGACGCACGGGCCGAAATAACCCGACTGTCACAGTGGTGCCGAGACCCGCAGGCAGTCCTCGCCCAGACCCATCAACCGCAACGAGGACTGCACATCGGCCTCTCCGTCCCCATCGAACCCAACGCCAAGTCAGGTCAGTGGGTATCGGCTACCAACCTCGACTACATCACCCACGGTAGCTGCACCTGCTGGGACCTCCTCATCCCAGTAGCCGAACACCGGACTACCTACTCTGAGATTCACGACAGCCTCTGCAACTACGAGTCCTACGGGACAAACCTCCGTCGTGACGGCCACTTCTGCCACTGCCATACGAATACGGCATATCAGTACTGCTTCCAGTGCGGCTACTGCCACCTTTGTGGGTGTGATTTAACCACCACACCTACCTTCCGCTTCCATCGCTGTACCTGTCATCCCTGCCTTCATCGCTGCTGCGGCTTCAATTCGGCAACCCCGACGAGTATCCACTCGTAATCCTACTGTACGACAAGGAAGTGGTCGATTGCTGCCTAGAAGGACCCCCAAGACTCGTCCGACTTGAAGACCAACGACTACCGCCACAATCACTCTACTCTGCACAACCAGACGTCTCTCCGCTTCCATCAACTTCGATCCCGAACGACTTCGACTTCTCAGACATCGCCGAAGCCGTATGGAACTCCATCAGTGTCGACGGCGTCGCGCAATTCGACGCGAGCGGCCGTTCGAGCGTCTGACGCTGTCGTCTGCATTCGCCTCCTTACCGGTTGGTACAAAGTATACATTAAAATACCCAGCTGTTCCCAACTGTTTTTTAAAAAATTTGTGTGTTGATAATTTTGCTGATTACTTTTAACTTGTTAAGGTAAAAAACTGTACAATATGGCTCAGGGAACTGCTCCAGATGACCAACATTACTGAACGCTTGCAATGGATTCCAACATATGCACTATGGGAGATGACATTGCGATGGCTCCTTTCCTAACCGATGTGCTAAGTCAAAGCAAGAGATTCGATGGCCAGAACTCTGATGGATTACGAACATGGGCCGACACTGTAGACGAGGTTTACAGATGTAGTGGCGGAAATGAAAAAAAATGACTCTCTTAATTGCTGGACGACTTTTGATTGGTGCCGCCAAACGACAGTACATTCGAATTGTGGACAACGGGCCACGCCCCCAGTCATGGCACGTATTAAAACGAGAGATGACCGAAAGGTTTGCCGGTATGCATGACCTCAGAACTGTGCAAGAGCAACTTAAAGGGTCAAACAAACATCGGGGGAAGCTGTAAGCGAAACGCCGTCCGGGGCAGCATACTTTGATGCATAGGACCAAAGTGATGGCGGAGAAAACACCGAGGGACAAAATCAAAAGCCAAGAACGATTGTAGGCCGAGGGGAGATGGTCCCGTGTGCGTTCCAAAGGTTGCATTTCGATATCATCGAAATAGGTAGAAGCGGGGATGCCATTGATGTGAATAGCGGGAAGATCCGTGACATTCAACGTGGTTATTTTATGAAGGGATCGTGTCCAACGAGGACGCCACATTGGTAACGTGTGGTTGGCCAAGAGAGTTCGGGCATCAAAAGGGGGTAGTTCAAGATGGGTAGCTCTAGCATATAATGAGGTGGGAGGTAAAAGGTATCCCCTGTGGCTGAGCATTCACTTCCCAGGGAGAGGATGTCGGTGGTGCGGGTAATGGTGAGGGTTCTACTGGTTGAGGCCGTGGCACATGAAATGGTCACCTGGAATGGATGACTGGAAACCATCAACCATTTACCTTGACCGAGATAGTAAGCCTTGGGTTCGTTGTTGGTGGGATGAGCGACAGGTGAGCAGCGAGCGTGAGCGACGACACATGCGGTGGAAGCAACCGTGGAGTAAGCGGGTTGGTGTAGGTCACAAAAGGGGTTGGTTCGCGAGGATACAGGTTTCTATGTTGAGCTTGTCGGGCTGCATGTAAAGTTGGCGGTTTTCGGAAACGAGCAAATATTCCGATTCGGAGGACAGATATCATAGGGAAATGTTGTATGAACCGTGAGGTACTAGGTACGGGAAGAAACGGAATATGTCGAACGCACGAAGAACATGTAGTAGCGGAATGTAGAATATGACATGGAATGCCCGTTCGGTTCGAACTAGTTTTGGTTTCACGATCCTTATGTGCTCACTTTTGCTAAAGGTGGGAAATGGTAGTGCAAAGTTCGTCGGGAGGGCTTTTTGTATTTTGCGTAGCAAACGCGCAAACTGTGTAGCGGATAATACCTGCGAATGCAAAATGCCGGCTTGCGCTAGGGCCAATTTGGTGGTTAAGCTACTTAGCTCAAAATGTATGCGATGAAGGGTCTGAGTCACCTGGCGGACGTTGTCCTCTATGTAGGTCAAGGAGACAATAAATGCGAAAGGACTGCGATCTCGGGATCGGATCATGGAATAAAAGTTATCAACCGTGTGTGACAGGGCGCGTAGGGCTTTGTTGACGTTAATCAAGGCTCGGCGATTTTGTGTGGTGGATATGGCTGTCTGGTTCATGACATGTAAGGTGCCATTGAATAGATGAGCCATCGCCATTTCCTTGTTGTTTATCAATTCGATGTTATTTTTCACATGGTCGATCTCGGATTCAGTAGCGGTGCCAAACAAATAGGATAACGCGTTCCCTATGCCGTTAATTAGTCCTCTTTTGTTGCGAAACGATCGTGTATGGGGTGTAGGATCCAGCAAATCGTGATAGGTGGGGGATATGTCATTAGTATCATGCTCGAGGAGGTCAATTTCTCGGTTGGTTCTGTTCACGTTAGTCGCGAGCATGGATTCCGTGGTTTCGGTAATATTGCCCAAGCCGAAATGGCGGTTGGCGAGGGCGCGGGATATTTTGGAAAGCACGCGGATGGCGTCACGAATATGTGCTATTTGGGTACCGTACTGGGTCATGGGGATTGAGACGGTCACGGCCCAGGAGCTGTGGTCACGGCCCATACGTTTTTCCTAAGGGTATAAAGAAGTGTCCGGGGTCCCGTGGGGCATTTTCGGGGAGGGCGTCATTTCCTCCGTGAACAACTATAATCCAGCCAAGAATTATCCAGCTTACACCGGGAGTCATTGTGCACTGAAACAGAAGACATTGCTTATGATGGCATCCACGATCGTAAACAACATGCGACGATCAAACAACAGATCCGATGGCGTTCTACTCTGGGAACATTCATTATTTGCGAATGTTTGCACCTTCGCGATGTTCACCTCTGGGGATGAACATCGAGATTCGGACTGTAGGCGAGGTCGTTTTTCCTGTGTCAACACTTCTTCGTTCTCCGGTTCGTTCCTACGTTTCCGTTCGTTGGCTGGAGAGTCCATAAACTGACCAAGCCGTAACCCTTCGTTCTGGCGCGCATAATCCGTTAGTGGCTTCCGTGAACGTAAATCGTAACGGTGAGTCGGTTGCGTGTGGAAATACTCACTGTTCAGTTGCGGTTGTGTTTGTCTCGAACTCCTTTCTCTGTCCGTTAACAGTGATGGGTCATTAGCTTGAGGAAAATCAACCTTCGAAGGGTCCGCAGGAAATGGTGGGATTTCGCCATATCCCTGTTCCGTGGTTCTATAACCATATCCGGCCGTCATGGGCTGCGTATCCTCGCATGGTAACTGACGCTGGTCGTACCAGAGGCGATCACTAAGGGGGAGCTTAGCTGCGCGCAGGGGCTGGTGGCGAAGCGGCTCCTCCTCCCGTCTCGTACTTACCTGAATTGGTTGTCGTACGGACTCATATGTTCTATTCCAAATATCGTCAATGTTGCGGGGTCTCAGGTTCTCTGAATGTACCAACTTGGTTTTTCCATTCATCATGTTTTTGATCACATAATTTTCGTTGCCTATTTTTGAGATGATTCTAAAGTGGGGCTTCCAGAACAATGCCAATTTTGTCGACTCCCCTGGTTTGACTGAGGGGTCGTGGTAATAGACGGGGTCTCCTGGCTTGAAGGAAGACGCTTGAGCATTCCGGCCATTTAACGCTTTGTTGTGTTCTCGTGACTGCTGACGATTTTGAACTACGTCCTGGAAGGCGTTGTGCAAAAATTCAAAAGTTTGGGCAACGTAATCCTCTCCTGCGTAACGAACACGAGGTTGTAGGAAGGTGTCGATGGGAACTCGGGCATCTCTTCCGCATATGATGACAAAAGGAGAATGGTTCATGGATTCGTTCTTGCTTGCTCGATAGGCGGCTAAGCCCTCCGTTGAACCAGCCATAGAATTACAGCAGCCTCTACCCTCGCAACGGTCAGTGGAACAGTTTACGGTGCCAGCACAGTCGCAAGAGATGGAGTCTTACCCGGCCACACCCCCACCCGTCATGGAGTCAGCGGCATGACGAGCCACCGTCCCACCCAATCGACAGATTTGATCGGTTGCGCCTTTCGAGCGCAACCAGTTCTTTCTTCCCCCGCGACACGTAATCGATGTGAGGCCCACATCGCCACCCCCCGTACGAGTGCACCCGCCAGCGTCAAGGCACGAAGTTCGTTCGTGCCGGACGTGCGAACGCTGTCGACGTTGCCGTCGTCCCGTTCGCCGCCGCAGTGACCTCGAGTGCCCGCCGCGGTGACCGCATGTAACCGCCGCAGTGAACCGCATGTAACCGCCGCAGTGACCTAGAGTGCCCGCCGCGGTGACCGCGTATGCCCGCCGCAGTGACCTCGCGTATTCTTGTGTGTGTGTGTGTGTGTGTTTCGCCGTCCGCGCTTCCGATATTCTTGTGTGTTCGCCTTGAGTGTGAGTGTTTGCCTGTCGGCCACTCGTTAGCCGTTCTTGCCCCTTCAGGGACACCCCAGCGTCCGCCGGTACATGTTGTATATTCACGGACTACTGTTCATGGCTCGGTTCGTCCCTCATTGTAGCCCTTCGCCCTTTAGGCGCCGGTTTCCCGCATTTTTTTCCTCCGTACAAAAATGCTCATTTTCCGTAGTGGGGGAGATGTTGTAGCAATCACGCGCGGTAGTGTAGCAACCACGCATACCACCACACTCCCCAACCAGCTCACGAACACGCATTTCGTATTCACCTCCACACGCGCCACGCGCACGCCGACGCCACCGAGCTCTACTCGGCAATAATATACGCCGACAGCCCGGCTATGCAAACACTGTGGTTGCACGGTCGCACAATTAACGTAAGCCATACGTCACCTGCAAGCTGTCAAAATGCGAGCCTCGGTTAGATTACATAAACGCACACGGCACATTCAATTACAGACCCTGACAGCTCACATAAACAGGCGCACGTCGGCCATCTCATTCAGTAACTCATCGACACACAATGACTCACATGCGTTGCACGCTTGCCTCCACCCCAGCAAAGGTCAGCGTGCGTCAGCGTGCAGGCTTTTTCCGGTAGTATATATACACACTTGAATAAATACCCCGGGGACAGGACCCTCGTGAGGGCAGACCATCACCAGACGCCGAGCTGTTACCAACGCTCCCGCCGAACATCTTACGGTGACTACCTCTTCGTGATCTGGTTTGGCGTGGGGACGGACCGAATGCCGATCGAACTAAGAGCTGGGTTTCAGACAATCGTGGTTATCTCTCGTGTGCCTGTGCGTGCAAATATCAACGAGGTCCTGGACTATCACCGCAGTGTTTTACGGACTGAGTATCCGATGAACAGTCGCAGCCAACAGCAAACGTCTACCCCTTCTACGACGCCAGACACACGGGCCGAAATAACCCGACTGTCACAGAGAGGTATGGTTGCATAATGCAATGGATTCTATTCGCTTCTGCTGGGCTTCAAGATTAGTACGAACCACAGATATATCCCACAATTTGGTGTGAATCACGCCGACATATCCTTGGACTCCTGTGATTCACACAGTCATATGACTGGACTTGGCGTGAATCACACAGATTAATCCCAGAACTTGCGGTGTATTATAGAAACATCACTCGACTCTGTGAATGGGGAAATCGCTCACTGATAATACTCGTTGATTGTTAATGACAAAACGTCAGCCGAGGCATCCGCATCCACATCTAGTTGTCGCCATCCGCGTAAGCTCGGTTTATCCACACCCAACCTCGCTCTTTTTTGTCATTCTCCCTCACACTCACCTCGTATGGACACAGTATAACCGATGCTGATGGTACGTCTCCAAACTACGACAGTCAACAAACGAGCTGTCGCTCTGTAGCTGCCCGCCTGCTGCGCACTCTGACCTCGACCGTGGAGTTGTCGTTGAGTTTGTACTTGCAGCCGGCCAGCACCGGCCGTCCGTCCACGAACACGGGCCGCTTGCCGACATTGGCCAGGAAGAACTCGCCAGAGTTGCGCAGCTTGATGACGCCCTGGCGGCGGGACACCTTCCAGGCGGGACCCTCCAGCGACAGGTCAATGTCGACAGACATGTCGCGCGTGCTGCGTCCCAGCGTGATCTGGAGAAACCACGTCACGTTAGGCCAGGTCATACACACTGTGTGAAAGAGGTGCATTGTCAGACCACGCAAGCACGGTGTGACGGCGAGGGGTACCGTCCAGCCACATACCTACACACGGTGTGACGGCGAGGGGTACCGTCCAGCACCACACCTACACACGGTGTGACGGCGAGGGGTACCGTCCAGCACCACACCAACACACGGTGTGACGGCGAGGGGTACCGTCCAGCCCCACACCAACACACGGTGTGACGGCGAGGGGTACCTGGGAGGGGGGACCCCCCCCCCCCCAACCAACAGGGGGGTACCGTCCAGCCCCACACCTACACATGGTGTGACGGCGAGGGGTACTGTCCAGCACCACACCAACACACGGTGTGACGGCGAGGGGTACCGTCCAGCCCCACACCTACACACGGTGTGACGGCGAGGGTACCGCAGAAAAAGGTGTGACGGCGAGGGGTACGTCCAGCCCCACACCTACACATGGTGTGACGGCGAGGGTACCGTCCAGCGCACACCAACACACGGTAACTGTCCAGCACCACACCAACACACGGTGTGACGGCGAGGGGTACCGTCCAGCACCACACCTACACACGGGGTGACGGTGAGGGGTACCGTCCAGCACCATACATGCACATGGTGCGGTGAAGGGTGTCGGTCACATGTTCCACCTCAAGAGTTACCAAATTATGTACCGGCTTGACATATCGCTTGCAGCCACCGCGATGTTAGTCGTCGCTGCCCATGAAACTACTACACTAATGCATTAATTAGCCACATTCCGTACCGACTATTCGCCGATCTGTACACACATCGCCTTCCAATGTGAATCTCTGTCAACTGAGCCTCCCGAAGCTTTCTTTACGACGCGCTTGACTGCTAAGCGATATAGCATTGCCAGCCTGTCACACCGTTGGTTGCGGGTGGACTGGACAATCTCGCCGGCTACGGGATCTGAGACCACGATCTGATCAACATGAGCCGAATGTCATACCAACTGGGCATACCAACATAATGATTGCGCTTCAACAAGACAACTAGTCGACCTCATCTGCTCATCTGTTCAGGGATGCGTGAGCAGAGAATCATCCAATCATGATACCTACACAAGTCAGGGCGAATTTGAGATCCACTACTTTCTTGGTACCTGGGTTGGCTCGCAAGACGACAGGACTGCACGGTGGGTTGAGGCCGGGCAAAGGTGGGTGGGCGGGTGAGGTCGGAGAGGAGCACAATCAAGACGATCTGATGGGGACAAGGAAAGGCAAGTAGCAAGGGGCGAACAATCGCATGCAGCTTCCAATGAGAAATAGAAAGGGGCTCATGGGGACTATCGCCCCTATGGTTGCTTCATGGTGGTTGTTTTGCTGTGGTGGGGTGTGGTGGGGTGTGGTGTGGTGGGGTTGGGTCTAGTCAGGGCGGGTCGGGTGTGGTAGGTCCGGGTCGGGTCAGGTGTGGTAGGTCCGGGTCGGGTCAGGTGTGATAGGTCCGGGTCGGGTCGGGTCGGGTGTGGTAGGTCCGGGTCGGGTCGGGTGTGGTAGGTCCGGGTCGGGTCAGGTGTGATAGGTCCGGGTCGGGTCGGGTCGGGTGTGGTAGGTCCGGGTCGGGTCAGGTGTGATAGGTCCGGGTCGGGTCGGGTGTGGTAGGTCCGGGTCGGGTCGGGTGTGGTAGGTCCGGGTCGGGTCAGGTGTGATAGGTCCGGGTCGGGTCGGGTGTGGTAGGTCCGGGTCGGGTCGGGTGTGGTAGGTCCGGGTCGGGTCAGGTGTGATAGGTCCGGGTCGGGTCGGGTGTGGTAGGTCCGGGTCGGGTCGGGTGTGGTAGGTCCGGGTCGGGTCAGGTGTGATAGGTCCGGGTCGGGTCGGGTGTGGTAGGTCCGGGTCGGGTCGGGTGTGGTAGGCCCGGGTCGGGTCGGGTGTGGTAGGTCCGGGTCGGGTCAGGTGTGATAGGTCCGGGTCGGGTGTGGTAGGTCCGGGTCGGGTCGGGTGTGGTAGGTCCGGGTCGGGTCGGGTGTGGTAGGTCCGGGTCGGGTCAGGTGTGATAGGTCCGGGTCGGGTCGGGTGTGGTAGGTCCGGGTCGGGTCGGGTGTGGTAGGTCCGGGTCGGGTCAGGTGTGATAGGTCCGGGTCGGGTCGGGTGTGGTAGGTCCGGGTCGGGTCGGGTGTGGTAGGTCCGGGTCGGGTCAGGTGTGATAGGTCCGGGTCGGGTCGGGTGTGGTAGGTCCGGGTCGGGTCGGGTGTGGTAGGTCCGGGTCGGGTCAGGTGTGATAGGTCCGGGTCGGGTCGGGTGTGGTAGGTCCGGGTCGGGTCGGGTGTGATAGGTCCGGGTCGGGTCGGGTGTGGTAGGTCCGGGTCCGGGTCCGGGTCGGGTCGGGTCGGGTGTGGTAGGTCCGGGTCGGGTCAGGTGTGATAGGTCCGGGTCGGGTCGGGTGTGGTAGGTCCGGGTCGGGTCGGGTGTGGTAGGTCCGGGTCCGGTCGGATCGGGTCAGGTGTGATAGGTCCGGGTCGGGTCAGGTGTGATAGGTCCGGGTCGGGTGTGGTAGGTCCGGGTCGGGTCAGGTGTGGTAGGTCCGGGTCGGGTCAGGTGTGATAGGTCCGGGTCGGGTCGGGTCGGGTGTGGTAGGTCCGGGTCGGGTCGGGTGTGGTAGGTCCGGGTCGGGTCAGGTGTGATAGGTCCGGGTCGGGTCGGGTCGGGTGTGGTAGGTCCGGGTCGGGTCAGGTGTGATAGGTCCGGGTCGGGTCGGGTGTGGTAGGTCCGGGTCGGGTCGGGTGTGGTAGGTCCGGGTCGGGTCGGGTGTGGTAGGTCCGGGTCGGGTCAGGTGTGATAGGTCCGGGTCGGGTCGGGTCGGGTGTGGTAGGTCCGGGTCGGGTCGGGTGTGGTAGGTCCGGGTCGGGTCAGGTGTGATAGGTCCGGGTCGGGTCGGGTCGGGTGTGGTAGGTCCGGGTCGGGTCGGGTGTGGTAGGTCCGGGTCGGGTCAGGTGTGATATGTCCGGGTCGGGTCGGGTGTGGTAGGTCCGGGTCGGGTCAGGTGTGATAGGTCCGGGTCGGGTCGGGTGTGGTAGGTCCGGGTCGGGTCAGGTGTGATAGGTCCGGGTCGGGTCGGGTCGGGTGTGGTAGGTCCGGGTCGGCTCAGGTCAGGTCAGATCAGATTGGGAATGGGCGGACACGACCAGCCGCACCTCACCAGACCGCATCAGGTAGCGGACAGTGCGGCCGCGCAGGATGGCCAGAGTGCCGTTGTCGAACTCTGGCGGCGACACGCCCGTCACGCCGTCCACCAACACCTGCCAGCGGCGGCTCTCCGTCTCCAGACGACGGATCTCCTGCTTCGCGTGCCTGCCGACGCAACACGTGCCTAAAATGGCCTATCAAGACAAATGAAAACGGGCAGCCATGGCGTGCTAATATGATGAACATGGAAATATACGGTCATATGAAACATATTGAAACTACAATGTAAGGAAGAAGAAATGCTCCCATGGAAATGAAATATGTCTTCCCTGGTTATAACAATGAACGAGAAAATTACTTGTAATATAGTGGCCGGTTATTTGTTACGGATTAGCAAGTTGCCAAAAACGTGAAGAACATGGTTATGAGCTAGACCTAAGTCCGAGAACAACTTTAACTTCATTCACTTCATTCGACTAGCTTCAACGACGCTATTCAAGTAACAAGACAACAATAATTGGAAAAAAAGATCGTCTTGTAACCCAGCAATTCTGCTTTCGAAAGATTTATCACCTCGCAAGATGTACCACACAGTGACGGAATATACGCGGAAATGTAACTTGCTTATATTAGATCCGCATATGGTAATTTCAGGTTCTGGTGCCCTTTTTATTTGACTTCACTATTCTGGATGAGATAATTCTTCCCAGATTTGGATTCGGAGAGCTGCACATGATGGCATGAGTGCCTGCGACCGCATGGTAGCCCACAGATGTGGGAGTAGCATGACAATTTAACCATTAACAGCACAGCACGGTCAAATCAGCTTTGAACAAACCAATCAATGTCGTTGAATTTCCAACGCATTACCATGAATACATTCCTTGTACGGATTAATTCCTTTTATTGGTTTACTAGTCCGTGTTATGAATTGGCCGACGCCACGACAGACGGGCATGTACTGACCGGTCGGCCAGGTCCAGCTCCCTGTCCAGCCGCTCGTCCCGCGGCGTCTCCAGCAGCTCCAGGTCGTCCATGGCCTCCTCGGTGTCCGAGAACTGGACAGGGCTGTCGCGCAACATGGCTGGCTTGGCTGAAACACACCGACCGACGTCATCACGGTGGCTGGGGACGAACATCCAATCAACTGGAGGCCAGTGATCGTAAGTGAACACACCGACCGACGTCAGCACGGTGGCTGGGGTCGACCATCCAATCAACTGGAGGCCAGCAATCGTGAGTGAACACACCGACCGACGTCATCACGGCTGGTGGCTGGGGACGAACATCCACTCAACTGGAGGCCAGAAATCATGAGTGAACACACCAACCGACGTCATCACGGTGGCTGGGGACAACCATCAAATCAACTGGAGGCCAGTAATCGTGAGTGAACACACCAACCGACGTCATCACGGTGGCTGGGGACGACGATCCAATCAACTGGAGGCCAGAAATCGTGAGCGAACACACCGACCGACGCCAAGTTGCTGGGGGCGATCACTGACTGACCAGGTATCAGATCTTTGAGGCACATGATACACAGGGTGGCAAAAAGGCAGTCCGGTCCAAACTCTTCTCATCTAGATTATTATGTTCTCTGCAAAATGTATGTTCTCCGCACAATTAGACACCCCCTCCTCTTGATGGAACGCTGAATCTTACTGACTGACAAGGAATTAATCAAACCTTCTTGTTCTTTAAAAACACTATCGAGATCAAGGTGTTCTTATTCCATAGTTTTCGTTCTAATAGTAACTATTTTCAAGCACCAAATGACTGGTACATTGTTGTGTAAATATCGAGAGAAAAAAAAACAATACCAACATCCAAAATCTCGAACTCGCGTCCTTTGTTTTATTCCTGAAAGCATGCATACAAATATCTTCTATGAGCTCTGCAAATATACAAAATGTGGCTTGCCATTAGACATGAACAATTTTGCTCTCATGTTCCACGTTTCGAAAAAAATGATCTCCAGATTCGGGAGTTCCAAGTGTAAACACAATCCTGATGGCCATCGTCGTGATGGCGACGGTTGGTGCGGACCATCCAATGACTGTAGATCTGTTCGTTAGCAAGCATAACCGCTGCTGTCATCAGAGTAGCTGAAGTTGACCAGCCAACTGACTGTGCGCCGCCTTGCCAGGACACGTCTCCACCAGCTACTCCACATGGGTGTGGATCAAAATCCTGGTGGAAAGCCGAGTGTTAACAAGGGTCAGCTCTGAAAGTGACCCTCACCTCAGACCTTAGCCTCCAGGAGCGAGCCGCCCTAAAGACCCTCATCCCTGGCCTTTGATTCCTCAGATCTCAGCCCTTTTGCCATACGTCATAACTCAGCGCCCAGATTTGAGCCCCCCCCCCCCCTAAAAAAAAACCCACATCACTGACCTTTGGTCCTTGAGACCTGCCTTCACCGCCACATCTCAAACCTTAGTCTTTAGGTCTGAGTTGCTCAAAATCACCCACCTTTGGTCCCTCAGACCCCATACCCCACTGCCACACCTCCATCCCTGACTACAGATCTCGGCCACCCCGCACCTCCATCCCCAGCCTTCAGCTCCTCAGGCTCAAAAGGTCTGTAGTGCCGACGGTACCACAGGCCATGCCGTCCTTTTAGTCTCCGACACCACTTCAAACTGCCTGCTCACCAGACTGGTCGTTCAGCAGCTGGTACAGCTTGAGGTTCTCCCAGTGCTCGCGCAGCCTCTTGGGTGTACGGCAGCCGAGGAAGGTTTGTGGGTGGGCGTCCAGCAACGCCTGCAGCTCCTCCGGGGGCGGCGGCGTCGTCTGTGGCGTTACCAGCGCTTCAGCGTCGGAAAGGCAGCTTCGTGCTGGATTTCTCCCTCACAGTATGCTCTCCATAATTGATCCCAAGGGAACACACCACGAAAATGATTCATAATGGTAGCCATATAGTGAAACAGAGGTGGTCACAGATGGCCATTGCCCTCTTATGCCGCGATCTTAACTGGCTAACACCGCTTGGCTCAAAATAAGGGTGGGAAAATGGCAAACATACCGGCATGTAAATGCAATTGCTAGGTCATATTCATACAATCCTGCACACATGAAGCATCCTTTCCTCATTCGGAACCATTATACCCCTATTTTAAATCGGCACACGTGGGAACATATCAAAGGAAGAGCTCATGATCTATACTCATCACAATAACATTAGCTCATTCCAATATCATGTATGAGTTCAGCAAAAAGCACAAAAAAGCAGTAGCAGTCTCAGGCCATGGAGGGGAAATAATTGTCTTAGTTCCTTACTTTATATTACACGTGTTCCTCACGATTAATCTAGCATTGCTAACAAGATCTAACATGGTGCATCCGTACATTTTGAAATATGAAATTGTGGAAGGGAGACCTGGAAACAAAACGTTAGCAAGCGCAATTCCATGATTCCAGACAGCACAATTATACTGACTTGATGAAAGCAGGTGAAATGAATCTCCAGTTCAGCTCCAGACTATCCGATGTGGATGCAGTTAAATATACTCACATCTTCCCATGCATGGTCATCATGTAT
The DNA here is from genome assembly GCA_034440615.1 of Ashinkailepas kermadecensis. Classification (NCBI taxonomy): domain Eukaryota; kingdom Metazoa; phylum Arthropoda; class Thecostraca; family Neolepadidae; genus Ashinkailepas; species Ashinkailepas kermadecensis. The sequence goes on along the minus strand of JAOTOM010004384.1, from coordinate 252,205 downwards.
GGTCATCATGTCTTTCTCCCACTCATCATCATCCGAAAAGCACAAAGATGACCATGTTGATTATATTGAGAATGGATTAAGTTGAACAGCAAATATTTCAATGAAATTCATAGGCACGAGAAACCGTCCAGATTTTCTCCTGACCAGGTAAAATAGGTGTCACCGGTTAAAAGAAACTTGACTTGAACATTTAACAGTGCATTTATCACGCCATAGTGCACGTTAATTATTGCTGATGTTCTACATATGTGCATAGCAATTAAATCTTGTTCTCTCTCACATAACACACTGCACTCTAAAATGCTCCGCAGTACTTACTTCCATCCTGTTATTCATTTTTGCTAACTTCATCAGCTTATCAAAGTTATTTTACCCCAACTTACCCTTTTGTGCACCCTTTGGCATTATGTGGTTTAAAATCGGTTTGAACCAGCTAAAACGGGAAAGTAGCAGAAAATAATCATCGCTGGTTTAAGTGCAAGCGCCGTAGTGGAGCATTTCCGGTATTATCATCCTGTTATCCAGACTTACAAAATATAACATAGACTTACCGACATCCAGGAGTTGCCGGTCGGCAGCCAGAAACTCCACATTCCCAGCACACCGACACCGTGGCACATAACTAGATCCAGTCCGGTATGGAAATGAGACCGAGTCGGGGCAACAGACGCTGGGCGTTTACAGTCGACAAAGGGACGCTGGACGTTTACAGTCGACAAAGGGACGCTGGGCGTTTACAGTCGACAAAGGGACGCTGGACGTTTACAGTCGACAAAGGGACGCTGGGCGTTTACAGTCGACAAAGGGACGCTGGACGTTTACAGTCGACAAAGCACCAACCGACGTGCACCGGAGACCGGCCGGGGCGGCAGCTGATGTACTCCAACAGCTGGCCAGGACAGCTCGCGGCCAGTTACGGCGGCTTGTTAGTGGAGAGGGTTGGCGGCTGGTCAGGCTGGCAGCTGGCTTGTGCCGTACACGTCGTCGCCCCGGCCCACTGTCCAGTGCTGATGCCAGGGAACACGGACGTACACCCAGGGTAGGATTTAGTTTTGTAATCCTGGACTTTGGCAGGAAATATTCTGGACCTTCAAATTCTAAAACAATTTAGTTTTTCTGACATCCCCCCCCCCTTGTAGTTGCAATTAGTATGCTTCAGACATTTTACCAAAGATCAATAAACTTGCAGTCATTATCGGTTGGTTATTGGTTTTACGACACGTCGACCGTTGAGTCATATAGCGTCGCCAATCTCTCACGCCAATTGGTCGCGGGCGAAGAGTAGCGACAGGTTGCAGTCATTATCAAACAGCTCCATTCACTCTTCTCTTCTGGCGATAAAAAGAAGCCATTACTATTCCGGAGAGCACAATACTCTAGCTGATATAAATCCAGTACAAGGCCGTTGCTCCTGCCCTGCACGTGCCTCACCGATTTGATAGCTTTCAGCAGGTCCTGCTCCGCCTGTGAGTAGAGCGTGTGACTCTCAACTTCGGCTATCTGTGGAACACCGGAACACAATCAGACCCGTCAGTGCTCAGCCACCTCAACTTCAGCGACATGCAGAACACAGTCGGGTCGGCCACGCTATCTCAACCTCAGCTACCTCTGGAACATCAGAACAGAGCCAGACCGGCCACAGGAGCCCCATCGAACCCACCACATGGGCACTCCTGTACTCACCACGAGAACACTGTCACAGTTCTGACACCGAGTTCTTCGTCAATGTTCCACGAGAGAGCTTCACCGGCGCTCCACTACCGCAGCGCTGACATATGTCACTAGCGGAACAATTTCTCTCGAACCTAACGGCGGCATTACCCGCCAACTCTACCCGCCAGGTTTCCGCGCGCGCTGCCCGCTGACCTGCTGCGGGTGGAGGGCGCGCATCGCCGTGGTTGCCATGCGCGACACGGCCGGGTCGTACAGCAGCGCGTACCAGCGCTCCTGGATCTCCGACAGCGTGAACTTGCAGGAGAACTTGACGCCCAGGTGCACCAGGGTCAGGTCACAAGCCTGCGGCGGCGCGGTCGGTCAGGGTCCACAGCAGACGACCGGGCTAGGTCCCAGCCGGCACGGCGCAGCGGCACGACCAGCGTGGCCCGAGCGACACATGTACAGACAGAGGTCAGACCGATTCTGAGCTCAGGTTCGCGTCGGGTCGATCACAGGATAATGAACACCCCGGTCACGCAGCTGGCATCGGGATCCAACGTAATTATAACATTATTAAATGGTGGCACATTGCGCAAAAGCACATTGTAAACTATTCTTAAACCTCTGAATTCATGAATACCGCGACGTGCTGATTACCCACTGCGCACTGAGTCATTAAGAAGATAGTCGGCCTGACTGCAACACTCTTTCTACAAGTGTTTAGCGTTCTAATTTCTTCATTCGCTAGACGATCTCTTTTAATTCACGCTACAATGCAGCATTTAAGGTTCGAATTTCCTCACCACGACCTGCTCTGCTTAGCTCAGTTTGAGATTCACCAACTTAATCACAATATTTCTTATGGAGTACTATCAATCTTCGTTCAAAGAAAAGGGTTTGTGGCGGCATTCCTACCAGCGAACAGCTTGCCGTACATCTCGCACCGTAGCCGGCACTTGCCATCCGTCCTGGACAGCTTGCCCTACATCTCGCACCGCAGCCGGCTCTTGCCATCCGTCCTGGACAGCTTGCCCTACACCTCGCACCGCAGCCGGCTCTTGCCATCCGTCATGGACAGCTTGCCCTACATCTCACACCGCCGGCACATGCCATCCGTCCTGGACAGCTTGCCCTACATCTCGCACCGCAGCCGGCTCTTGCCATCCGTCCTGGACAGCTTGCCCTACACCTCGCACCGCAGCCGGCTCTTGCCATCCGTCCCGGACCGCAAACAGGTGACGTGGTTGATTTGTGCTCCGGGGTCCCGAGTTCGGTCCAGGGAATGGATGGCGCTTATATTTATGTTTTAGACTAATGCAATTTAGTCAATGTGCCACATCCAAAATCATTTCAGATTTGCATGCATGCTTGAAGGCGCGCGACTGTATCAACACCCGAGCCCTATGAATGATGATGTACACACGCTTGCGCTCTGATATGTCCCTATGACTGACATATACGAATATTCGACTGCACTGCGTCTCTAACACTTATCATCGCTCGTCCAGTGGACTTATAGATGCCTGATACTGGTAGTTTTTTCCTGCAGTTCTACTGCATGTTGGTATACATTTGAATACGAATCAACTTTTTCCAAATTTAGTACTTCCTTTCTAACACACCAAAGCATTCAATTAAATATTAAATGCAACTTATATTTCCTCAAAGGTGCTAAACAGCGTGACCCCAATGGATAATACAGTCACAATATGCCTCGAGAATACGGTGAGAGCTCAAAAACTTTTGACGGTGAGCCTCATGTACAGCACACTGAACGTTCGTACTGTCACCCGACTTTTCACAACATCAACTGATACTTCCGGGATTTCGACAACATAAGATAGAAGAGAGATCGAGAAAAAGGCGAGAAGCATAGATAAGACAGAGGCAGACCGAGTCGAACGTGGACCCACCTGTTGTACGGCGTTGATGAGCGCCAGGTCGTCGGTCGGCTTCCACCGACCAATGTCCTTGATGGCGGCGGCCGCGGCGCGGCTGCGGCGATTGCGGCGTGCCGTGGCGCGCGCAGGCCGCCGCCGCAGCGGCTCGTTGATGCCGGCCGTCGTCAGACTCAGCTGGTAGTCGACACTTTGGGCTGTCGGGGTACATGGTCACACAGCGGTCCCGGCCCACACACACCGACCGGGTAGGGGGTACGGTCACCCAGCGATCCCGACCCACACACACCGACCGGGTAGGGGGCACGGTCACCCAGCGGTCCCGGCCCACACACACCGACCGGGTAGGGGGCACGGTCACCCAGCGGTCCCGGCCCACACACACCGACCGGGTAGGGGGTACGGTCACCCAGCGGTCCCGGCCCACACACACCGACCGGGTAGGGGGTACGGTCACCCAGCGGTCCCGGCCCACACACACCGACCGGGTAGGGGGTACGGTCACCCAGCGGTGCCGGCCCACACCCACCGACCATGAGAGCTCCGGTCACCAACGGTCCCGACCCCATGCACGGTCCTGGACGGCGGGGATCACACCCACCGACGGAGTGCTGTCCCGACCAATCGGGAGGGCTCCTCATCCACGACCAACCAGCCACGCGTGTCAATGAACTCCAAAGCGACTATAATGTTGCAGCAAGCACAGGATCAGTTTAATGCTTGTTAATGAGGATGCTACAATGAGGATGTTCATAGTACTTGCACAAGTGGCCACATGCTGGTTTTACGGATATATGTAGAACACTGGCAGAGAGGAGGGAGAGGACAAGAAAGGGTACGTCCAGCAATGGGCACGGTAGGGTTGGCAGTTTCCACCACCAAAACTGGCTTTTACCACTGTTACAAACCAACATGTAAAAACGGTTTTATCAGTTTTATCGGAAATGCCCTGCAAATATTTTACTTCTTTTTTCAGATGCATAATACATACTGTTTGTATGTCTAGTAGTGTCTCGCATCATGCAACGTGTGTGGTACATATACATAGGCAAAAATTGAGCTGAATGCCACCGGAAGTGTAAACATGGCATCAATTAGTTGCCTGTTTTCACCAGTTCTTTTTGCCTTTTTACCGGTAAAAACTGGTTGTCATGACAAAAAGTGGATATTCCCGGTACCCTGGGGGCACAGATCACAGCCAAGTGGAATATCGACGCAACGATCGTTGTCATTACCGGAAACCACTTAATGGTGCATATGGCTCACAGAGGCCCCACTTACTTCTGGGCTTCTGCGCAGGCAGAGGTGGCAGAGAGATTCCCGACTCCACTATCTCGTCATCGAACTTCTTCCGCTTGATAGATCTGGTGGAGCTGCAAATGAAAACTGTGATATAGCGGGGCATGAAGAACGAATACCCTACATGGACCATGGGCATAACAATGGTACGTCTATGGTCCTACCTACCTACGGGCGCCTTTCACGATGCCTGTAATGCCGATCATAATGAGATCCATCGTGATCGGCGTTACAGGAGCCGCGAGAGGCGATCCTAGGTCTTACAGGTGCGATACGTGAGCCCAGATGACTGAACATGCTTGTTAATTAAGATTGGGAGACGTCTAAAGTGCTATCGGCAGCAATATTACCATAAAAAGCCACGGCCGTAGCTGGTAACTCGAGTCTCCAGAGAAAAGAGCGCCAGTCGACTGCAGAATCGCTTCATCCAAGACCATTTGATGTGGGGATGACGTCTGCCCTGCATGCTGAGCAGCAGTACGCGCATCGTAAGCGACTCGTCGCATTTCTAGACCGACATGGTCTAAAGTCATATGCAGGACGTTGATTACAGCTGCACAGACTTTCAGCAGCACATCAGAAATTCACCTAGCATTTGAACAGCGAAAGGCCGAGCGCAAAAGCAGCATAATGCGTGCAATAAGCCGGACATTGCCCGATCCCAGGTGTGGGTGATGTCACACGTGACGTCCCGTGTTACGTCAGCAGCCGTGTGGCACCGGCGCACCTTCGTCGGCCGAGTCCGCCGCCGTCGAGCGCCAGGCTGCCGCCAGAGGCGTTGCTGTCGGTCCTCTGGCGCGCCGCCGTCGGCCGGCGCCCGCACGCGCCGGCCGACGGCTTACCGCCGGGAGCGCGGGGCGACCCTGCTGGCCGAGCGGTGGCGTCCATCCTGCAGACGAGACAATACTCTGGGTCACCTGGGGCAAGCTCAAGTCAGGGTCAGCCATCAGGTCGGGTAAGGCTGGGTCAGACGACGACATCGCAGGCTACATTCAACGGATAAGGTCGAGTTATCACAGGCCCATAATGCTGAACAGATTGCATGGGGTGGAGAGGTCAGGGCAGGTTGGGGAGTTCACACTCAGCCGTGACAGGTCCGGCAGGCAGAATCATTTCAAAATCCAAGAATTGGCTGAGCATTTATATGGAATTTAGCATAAAATAAGACAATCAGCATAGGTTAGGTTCAATCAAGCTCGCCATGAGGTCAGTGAAGCTGTACACAGAGCTGGTTGAGATGAGCCAGAAGATGGTGAGGCAGCCAAGTGCAGCCAGAGGCTGTCATCTGGAATACCACCGTCATCAACACCAGCAAACCATCACTATCAGGCACAGTAGAAGCATACTGCCTCCTTGCAGTGCTTTGTTGGTACCACATTGACATGGGAGTAATGCATCTCAACCTTGTAGATGTCATTATTTTATATATAAAAACTATGATTTGCTTGCATGCATTCACACCAGCGGCATAGAACATGATCAGTGGTCTGAAATTACAAAGTCAATGTGTAACCCAATGCCGCACAGAAACGTGCCCCATTCAAGGAGTCTGGCTGACTACCCACGATGAAGTTCATGGAACTTCACAGCACTCAACTACAGAAACAGCTACTGGCTTACACCACATACTATGCACCATATCTGATTCCTGACATTGGTGCCATCAAATTTTGGGAAACAATTTCAATGATTCACATCTGGATGCCACATTATGGCGATTAAATTACCGGCATAGTATTCAACTTGCTTTGTTGTCATCCTGGGTATTGATATTTTCGCTTTGTACCACCATATGACCAGAAATGTCTGGACAAAAAAGTCAAAATTCTTGCTGGGGTGGCTTTATAGATCAGGGCCCTATGGCTAAGCAGAGCTTGTTCTGCTAACCCTGGTCTCACCACCCAATACATGAATTCCGGTTCAATGGCGGAATTTTGACGAGCTTAACTCGTCCTGCCTTAATGAGAGCTTGACTTAGCTTAACATTAGACAGCTCAAAATGCCATCAATGTAGTGACACAGCCATCCCAGTAGAACATCCCTGGCCTTATCAGACTGATCAGCCTAATCAGGCTTATCAGGCTATACCAGTACAGGCCAGCAATCTAACCAACTGAGCTACTGGGTGGCAACAATGCATCTATAACTCAAATGTGTGATTCCAAAACCACCCTTAACTTGCTATTGTTAGCTCAAGATGGTCTGCATAAAACATGGGTACCATTAAATAAAACAATATAATTCAGATATACCTAGGCTATAATACTACTATCGATATGCATGTGCTCAACTCCAGTGGGCAAGTGCACTGCAAAATGGGTGAAATATCTCTACCTTACTATGCATAACTCAAAAACGTCATTTGATTCTGAAATGGCAACCAGCAGCATACCTGGAAAGAAATAGTCCGTTCACTTCAGTGGCTATGGCCAAATGATCTGTGATCAAAGGTGACACCAAACATATATATAATATGTATTTTTAACTGCCTGGAATACACCAGATGTCTTCATGACACCCTTGCATATTTTTCACATCATTTCATGACCATCAGTGATATTGTCTTCATTGTGACGAACAGCAAACACTTGGGTATATTGCAGATATAATCTCTTCAAATTCCATCCAATCTACACCAGCAATTCAAGTAGATGAATGCTGGGTCCTATAACCTCCATTGTAAAACAAATCATTTTGAAGCACATGCCCAACATTTTATATAAATATTCATATAAAGCATTGTCCTAAGCAAGTTGAAAATTCTGATTATGTAAATAATCCTTATGCTCATAACATATCAGACATATGGGTATGAAACTAGAATAAGAGGACTAAATACATTTTACTGTGTCATTATCAACAGTTTTACTATACAATCTAGTTCTCAGATTTTGTTTGCATACAGACATGTATTGAATATTCTATATTCTATAGCTTATTTACAACAGGGAATTAGATAAAAGGGAATTAGACATAAGAAATTGGGGCAGGCATGGCCGAGTGGTTAAGGTGTTGAGCTCTGGGTACCAAAGGTCTGGATTCAACACTCTCACCACTTGGGACATTTCCCAATCCAACTGCCCACCTGAAAAACAGTGTGGGTGGCACCATTAGCTGTGATCATGCAAAAAATGTGTCGAGATAAGCAATAAGTCAAATGAAATATGTAATACTATATAGACAGTTAGTGAGCAGTTAATTAGCTATTTTGCACTTTATTGACCCGTATTTGATCTTTCACCCCCAACAATTAGTGAGCATGCTCCAACATACCTGCAGTTGATACAATAACATGTGACATATGCAACACAGTACATCACCATGCATAGTCAGGTGGGGGACAATTAACCATTGACAGACAAGGGTAGTAGCTCACCAGCAAGCAAATGAGACATTTGGTGGGGATGCAATTGAAGTTCTGCACTGCATTGTGCTATCATAATAATTCCAATTGAAAATAGATGAGATTAACACGCGCACTGGAGGGGGGGGCGAAATCCGCCCACCCCTCCGGTTCTTCGTAAATAACTGCAGATTTTACCGGTAGATATACGCGATTTTCTGCGTACCTGCTTATAAATGACCGGCGCGTCGTGTAAAGCAAGAAAAATGGAAATCGGCCGAACGTTTTTCAAGTTAGGGGCCGCTAAAGTAAAAACAAATGATAGCGCCAGACCACAAAAATCGGCGCTGATGCGCTTCCCGTACATTCGCAAAAGGGAAGTGTTCTTGGCAACACTAGCGACTTGTTTGATGTATATTAATATGCTGTATAGTTTCAAGATCATGTTAGGTCACCGAGGTCAAATCAGGTCAAGTTCATGACAGATTAATGGAACCTGTCTTCACGAAGCCGATTACTCCGAGCTGCCCGACGGAGCAATCGGGTGGGCGGCCCGGTTTTGGTAACTGGAACAGGTAACTGACCTGATAAAGTGGTGCTATATAGGTGACCTGAGGTCAACTGTTGGGTCCAGCATCTGCATTGCATCATTAGTAATGTCCAAAACATCATTGATGCCCATTTTGGAGCATTTAAATACAATCACAGCGATCCATAACGATGACAAGCCAAGCCACGCAATACCAGAAAATTTTGGAAATTTGACCTCATTTGACATTGAAGATATTGACCTAAGGTCATGAAATTTGCACACAATAGAGTTCACTACCGTACCCATCCACCCTGCGAATTTCGTTCCTCCAGCTTCACTAGGAGCCGAGATCTTAGGGGGGGCGGAATCCGCCCCCCTCCAGTGCGCGTAATTTTCAGAGGCCCTCCAGGGCGCGTGTTAATACAGACATATACTGGACAGGTGTCAGCCATGTTTGTAAACATATATAACAGTTTTTGGATGCTCACACTCTTAAAAAATAAAATATCAGTGCCTGAACTTACCAATAGATTGTCCACATCCCTTTTGTTAAACAATCTGCACTGACCACCTTTTGATATGTAGTGATATACTGCAGTCATGATGCAGTATATTGCAGTATATATAGTATGCATGTTTGCAGTAATATTTCAGAAGGCATTTGTTTTTGAAGAAATCCCACAGCCACAAGATCCATAACTTCCTTCTTGAAGCATCAAAGCTATATAAGCCTCAGACCAAGCACCATACTGATCAGTCAGACAACACTGTCAATGTACAAATGGACAAGCCACAGCCCAGACCATCCCATTAAGGTATGTAACTGTTTGCAGTGCTAACTCACAAAATACTGTTAATATTGTTGCACATTTCCTCCATAGCATGCTTATCATGTCACCAAATGGCTATAATATCATCAACATATTGACAGCAGCTGAGTTCAAAGTAATAATTTGCAGAGAAAATGAATGGTCACATCATCTTGATCACTTTAAAAAATTGCATTAAAAACCCAAGAAATCAGAACCTACCTCAAGCTCCAAATTTACCCAATTATTTAGGTAATGACAACTTTTCAAGACATAAGCAATTCAAGCTGTATTTGTACTTATATATATAATTCAAGCTGTACTTATATCTCCATTAAGTAGCCGTTTTACCAACAAAAGAACACAAAATCCATTCAAATAGCATTCAAAATATCAGAGAAAAAAAATGTTGACCATGCAGAATTCAGTGTTGGAAAAACTGGCATTTGTTGGTGTCATGCATACCAATAAATTGTGTACTCCAGGATTGTGACTAGACTAAATTAAATATTTTGTACTCCAGAAGGGAAAAGGAAGAACAACATTGTTTGGTTGAGTTCTACCACTCTAAGTCCATACCTGAAAACAACTAGCAGTTTCAGCAGTCCGTATGTTCCCACTCACGAACAATCCCTGTCGACTATAACAAAACTTTGAAATGCATTACAAGCCATACAGCATGTATAGCATGCCATACCAAGACAACATGTTTGTCGGTGTTGCGCTAAAAACGTCTCCGCTGTCCGGTTACAAATGGCAGGGTGTGATGTCATGTGAGAAGACCCTACATTTGTGTCAATATAGTCGATATTTAATTCAATATGTACTCAATATTTATTCAATATTTATTCAATATTTATTATTCTGAGTGATGGCCAAGAAGTACCAGATATCCCTAGTTGGCAAATCTGGGGGTACTTGGTATCGCCGGAGTAAATACTTCAGGCCTCGTTTGGCAATTAAGATGCTTTGAATGCACAATCAAAGGTCATTTTGTTAAAGTGACAACTTTTTTAGACACAATGAGCATGTTCAATCCAAAAAAGTCACTTTATATTTCTTCAAAGTGGCTCCGGAGCAAGGAAGTTCTACGAGGCGATGACACCAAGAAACCAATGCCATTTGTGAACTTATGAATGACTGTCCAATAATATTTTTGAAATCTGTGCGAAGATAAATTATGCGCCTTGAAATATAACTGCATTTGGAGTTCATCAGTGTCAGTGAAGGGTCCGTAATACCCGTTCCAATCTTACTCCGACCCATCTCCTGTTTGCCAGCCCGGTGATCAGCCGTAGTTCTATTGCTGGGGTAAGCGAATCCGACCCGGCTCTATTTTCCAGCAAGAGAGATGCTCTTTGTTTGCCCGGTGCAGAGGTTGGTGGTGGAGGTGGAGTGGTGTAGTGGTGTAGGTGTAAGTATGATCGGAAAAACCGAGAATAATCACATCCCATATGAAATGCGCCACCTTGTGCCAGTTAGTTGCGGGACTAGTCCTTCAGAGAGGTGTTCAAGGATGACCCCGATTGTGTAGTCCGCCCAAGATGAGTTTGGGTGCGATTCATCCTGAGCTCTGCCAGCAGAAATGTTATTTGTGTATTCACATCACTGCCAGCAGAAATGTTATTTGTGTATTCACATCACATGCCTATTCATCATACATATTTGTTTGTGAACTTTGGGAATGCATCACCCACCTACACTGCAGGCAAAATCTAACCCATTTGCACATATCATGGGTATATTTTTGGGAGTAGGTACTTTGGCTACTGAGGGCATTTCACACTAGATGCATTCCTTGGCACCATTGCACCTATTCATGACTTAGCTTGCTGATATATTGTTGACTTAGCAGTTGGCTATATGTACATACATAGTGTTTGTATGGTACATACAGCATGAAATGCTAACATTGATTTTTAATTCCATTAAAGCAATGCTACCTAATTATGAACAACTCCTCATTTTTTTACTGCAGCACAATTTTGGACATGGATGTTTGCCAAGATGTGTATGCATACAACAATGCTAACATTGGTTTTCTGCCCCACTAAAACAAAGTTAATTGCCTGCAAGTGCATTGCTATTTTTTGTATTCCAGCTCAACATTTTGTACTCCAGTTAAAAATGTTGTACTCCACTACCAAGAAAAAATATGGAAATCCTACACTGATGCAGATACATGTTATTCCCTTTCACTCATAGTAAGTGTTGGAAAAAGGTGGCTTGGGTGAGGTAATATATCACAAGAGCAATTCAAAATTACAAAAAGAAAAAAGAACCTAAACTACTGATATTCATCAACTAAAACCTACCGATATTAGATCACCCAAAACCTATGGATGTCAGATCGCCTAAAACCTCCAGATGTCAGATGGCTTAAAATCTACAAATATTGGATTGCCTAAAATCCATGGATGCTTCATCATCTAAAATCTATGGATGTCCAAACATCTAAAATCAGTAAATTTGGAGATCAAGGTAAAATTGTATTCTTTGGAATTTTTTTGAATGGAATGTTTTTCATGTGGTGAAGACAGTGCGACCACTGATTTTCTCTGCAAATGATTACTTTTAAGTCAATGGCAGTTGATACAATTGATAATGTCATAGGCAAGATATGGAGGAAATGTACTACTATATAAATGGTATTTCATGAGTTAATGATGCAAACATTTACATACCTTAATTGGATCATCCTGACTGTGGCTCATCTGTTTGTACCTAGATGGTGTCGGATTGACCAGCACGACGTTCAGACTGTGGCTTATAAAGCTTTGATGCTTCAAGAAGGATATTATAAATATTATGGCTGTGGAATTCCAAAAAACAAACAATTACTGGCAGACCTAGGAACATTTTGAGTGAATAGCCTCGCTTGGAATGACACCATGTTGTCTGAAAAATTATAAACTTGTGACTGTCCTCAAAAGAAAGCTTAATAACTCTGTGAGATACTGGAGTGCAACTGGCACACTGCAAAGCTAAACTTATACTGATACATGGAGTATCTTGCTCATGGCTCCATCTGGTTTGTCTACCAACTTCTGCTCAGTTAATAATTGAAAAATGATGTTTGAATAGATAAGTCATAGGAAAAATAACCTAACCTAACCTTGAATTTCTTCTTTATCAAGACTGTGACACACCAGGTATGGATAATAATAAGCAATGGGTTATATTTGTAGAGAAAGATTATGATTGTGTATTTCTCTGCCAAATGAAAAGTAATCATTTGCAGAGAAAATGAGTGGTCACATCATCTTTTTCAAGTTAAAATACATTGCATTAAAAAAAATTACCTTCACCTTCAATAATACCATAAAATCTTCTGATGCTAGACAGGAAGGTATTATTCCAGATCTAGGTAAAATGCAATTTTTTGGATTTCTTTTCTTCATACAGGGTATTTTAATGTAAAAATCATGATGCGACCACTCATTTTCTCCGCAAACAATTATTTTTCAGTTGGCAAACAAATACAGGACCATAATCTTCACTCTGCAAACATAGCACATCGCGCATAATTATCCGTACCTGGTGTGTCACAGACGTGATAAAGAAGACATTCAACACTTCATGCACTTGATTTAATACTCTGTCATCGAAAAACCTTATGCTTCTGCCTTAATTCGACATTATCTCCGAGAATGAATACTCGCAACACGTCGCGCCAGCAACCGTCGATAAGGGCCGGAAATTTCTTGCAATGCTGTATTATTTTATTTTCAATATATTTGATGATGTCATGGCGGAAAAATTTGTTTTGACGATTCTGGTTTTCCGGTTAGGTTAGGTTAGATTATATTATGATATAATATATTTTATATATTATGCTAAGTTATCTTATTCTAGGTTAGGTTAGGTTAGTTTTTTTTTTCTTCTCCTGACTTAATGCATATGACGTCATCAAATCATTGACATCATCAACCGTCGCTGACTTAAAAGTAATCATTTGCGGAGAAAATGAGTAGTCGAGTCATGATTTTTACGTTAAAATACCCTGTATTTAAAAAAAATCCAAAAAATCACATTTTACCTGTTTCTGGAAATTTACCTACAGAAAACCTTCCAATCTAAAATATTGGTAATGATTAAGGTGCTGCTAGACATGTTTGTCACAACTCATCATCAATAGTAGCACATAGTGATCAGAAAATAAACAAAACATCATTATTTTTATCTAAATGTGCAAAAACACCAACAGGTTCAGTGGGGTACCTCCTATAGGATGGTGGTTTGGGCACCTTAAGAACCAACACAACCCCCAACACAGTCACTTCAGTAGGTCTTGCTGATGCAGTGTTAAAATAATGTTTTTTTTATTATTATAAAACCTAAACTAACCTAACGTAAGCAAACCTAACCCATTTGTTTGCTTTATGGAGGAAATGTGTGTAAAAACTTGTCTTGCTACCACTTTAAAGCACAATACCGATACCGACAAGTCTTAGGAATCTGCTCACACATCCTTTCCAGGTCTCTTAGCAGTACGGTATCGGGATGTATGTATATAAGTACGTGTGCACATAACCAAAGACAAGCTACCTTCATTTATTCTCACACCGTAAGCACGGCACGAAAAGGAAATATGCGCGTACCTAGCTTCAAAGCCGCCACCAAACACCAAATCAAGCGACGTCAACCATCTGCCGCATTTGCCGCGGATTTAAGGAAATTGCTATGTTTTGCATATTCTATCATGGGCTATAAAATCCCATATGACGTCAACAAAGCAAAGAGCATGGGTCTGTTCCCGTGGCTCCACTTCGAAGGGAGGAGGGGGAGGTGCACTCAAAACTTTCTTCTTGTGGGCCGGGGTTCTTTGTTGCTTTTAATACTTTTGTTTTAGGGAGACTGTGAGAGAGAGAGCTCCAGTCACGGTCGAGTCGTGGCCTCTCGGTATAGAGGCGGAGAGGAGTCGTGCAGTCTCCGTGTCTTCCGAACAATAGTCGCGTATTTCAATAAACCAGAGCGATTTGATCGCCACGGCCGCAGCCAGGTACGAAAGATACACGATTGACATGGATGCCATGGTTATGCAACATAATGTTGGGCAAGTAAAATATAGACTACAATTAGTTATACAACACAATAATACAATAATTGTTATACAATACAATAATGTTGGGCGCAACATAGTACGGGTGCGTAAGGCTAAGAATGGTGCTGCTTTTAGCTGGATGAAGCGGACTTTTGCCCCGGCCTTGCCTTGAGTAGTGGGCGCTTTCCACTATATTGAATCGATTAGGCATCCGCTGCGAGCTAACGAAGCTGAGAACTGTTATCAAGGATGACAAGTAAACAAGGAAATACGGAAAAGCTCCATTTTCCGCGATACGGTGAAAAAACGTGCCTTTTACGATTGAAAGTCCTTGGTGCCGGTTTAAGCTTAAATAGCTAACTTCTTGCCCACCACCGCTCAATCTAATGTTCTCTATTCAGCTTTCAATCTAGTGTTCTCAAATTCAAACTTCTTGCCCACCACCGCTCTCCATGGAGATGAGCTTTCAATCTAGTGTTCTCAAATTCCTAGATGAGATTCGGAATCGAATGGAACGTTTTCTTACCCCTGCTCGTAGGCTAGTTCCATCCTTCAATGAAGGGTTGTTGCGTCGTTCGCTCACGCACAATAAGCCTCACAATGGTATGTATTAAATGTCGAGTACACACCGACAACGGATAATAGAACACAGATACGTTCCCCATCATATGAACATTAATCCTCTCCACGAACAGACCATGTTCATATCTCACCCTCGGGCTTCAACTATACACATCCCTCCCCGACCACAATTACCCCACATGTCCCGCTCCAGCGGCCCGTCTGCTGTTGCCAGATTCGTTGCAAGATACCAAGGTAAGAGAGTTAGTTTTAAGCGTCTTGATCCCATATAATTCAGCAATACCCCTTCGTCCATGGCGCCACAAGTCCCCGGCTCCGAGACTGGCGTCGGCCTGTCTGCTCTGCCTACGTCAGCAGCCACCGCTCCAACGGAGCCGGTCAGTGGACATTGTACCTTCCCCTCCCCTCTCCGGCCGCCAGGCGCCAGAGACGTGACCCCAACACCGTGCAGCCGAGGGTTGTACCTTGACCGCCTCTATCCGACCGGCGCGTACAGTCGCCGTCGTTAATGCTAGATGTAACTGTGTTCACATAAAGTTATACGTTTGGCTGTCCCGTAATCGTAATTGGTATAATCCTGTAAGCCTTGCGATTGTAAAAGTATACCGTAATTGTAACTGTAAAGAGTGTACAGTAAATATCATATAGTACCCTTCACTATATGGAAGTAACTTCCCTTCCAGAAGGCCATGGAAGCTTCGAGAACGTGGATGTGACGTCAAGGGATGGTTCTGCACCCTCGACCAATCCGCGACCGGGGATCTCCCGAAGTCACTAGCGGCCGTGCGGCCGCCAGACAGTCGGGCTTGAATACTCTGAGCGAACAGATCGCTGCTACGCGTGCGGATCGCTGCTACGGCTTACCTTCAGAGGAGAACGTACTGTATGGTGTCTGTCGTTCTCGTGTGATCGTGGATTGCTGCAGTGCAAATACAGGGCAGCAAAAGGTACTGGTGCTTTCGTGACTGGGGTTATCGCAAACGACGAGGTTGCTAGACTTTCGCGTGCCAATAAGGACTTTCCTACACCAAATATTGATGACTTAACGTTCGAAGTCCCATTCTCGCCCAACTTCCGCTGATGTATCACATCAATCGATCTGCCCCTCCGTTGTACGATACACACATAATATATATAATTGGTGTGGCGAATAACCACCAATTGCGGCTGAATTCATTTTCGTGTATTCCACGCGCTCTGACCGGTGACGTTTTGTTTAGTTATCGTGCTGTGACCGGTGACGTATCGTGTAATTGTGTAATTACCAGACATTTGTGCGCCTATAACGTTGCACGTTATAGGCGCACACTATATGTAACCTATTTAGCGTATAACGTATAGGTGACGTGCGCCTATAATCTCCGAAAGTCTCGGAAGAGGTTTGAAAGCTACTTCAAGTAATTTTTAAGGCGCGATATATTTCTTACTGTAGTAATTGTTCTCCGAGAGGCGCGCGTGGGTACCAGGTTGCTTCTTTAAATATTTGCTACTGGCAAATTCGAACAGCAGTGCCAAACCTGTACTGCGACAACCGCAACAGGCCATCATAGACACCAGACCTGCTCCGACCAGAAGAATCTTAGGTTCTTTAATGACGCATTCGTCCGCTAGGTCACATAGCGTCGCCAACCTCTCACGCCGATGGGCTCACTAACTCCGCCGGCTATGGGATTCGACCCTGCGATCTTACGTCGAGTCGAACGTCCCACCGTCGAGCTACCGCAACACCCCACCTGTTCAGACAGAATGTTTTCGTTGCGGCTAAGGAGGCTCCAACACAGTAAAGGAAGCTACTCGGAGCTCACCCCGCTCAACGTACATTCAAGGTCGCACGATGCTGAAAGCTTGTGCAACACGTGCGACAGAGCCGACAGCATTCCGGCCGATCCAACAATGCACTGCGGAAACCGGACAATGCGCATCCATTGACGCATCGGCAGGAGCGCAGCCAGGCACCGAACCTCGTGGCAAGCCAATGCTAAATGAGTGCGCAAGTCCTGGCGCCGACACAGACAGCCTCCAGTGGAGAACACTGGTGCGACCAATCTCATGAATGTTCTTCCCCTTGATAAGGAAGAGGGGCTGACGTGATAACGTACCCACATTCTCCCGCGGCTTCGCTCCTGGTGCGCGCGAATGATCAATTCTGGTCGAAGCGTCCTAAAGCCCAAATAACTAACGCTCCTGGTGCTGGGCGTAGTCGTTACCAGGGTTTGAATGCGCATATATCGAGTGGATTGTCAGCGGCTGGGGGATGGGCGCGAAATATCACATGTCCCACGGTGAACATTTTCCACGACAGACATTCGACAAGGGTCCCACCGCGACTCTATGCTGTTGCAAGGAGAGGAACAACACTAGACGGTTTCTAATGACCTTAAATCGTAACCGCTCCCCCAACCTATTAACAACATTGACGTTTTCAGTTCAAGGTTGACAGCCGTAATGCAAAAAAAAACTAGCCGCGTGGTTTTCGCAGAAGCATGCCATAGTAGCATGTAGAATGGCATACAAGGGGAGGGGAGGGCAGGAGCTTTACCATGAGCAGTCCTTATGGTAACAGATGCCGTATGTCCCAGAATCGACAGATGCACGTTAATGACAGTTATGACTTGGTGAGTGCAGCACAAACAAGGAGCAATTGAACATGAGCAAGCAGAGTAATCGAAGCCAACGGACCCTCGTCACATTTGTTAAAGTTCAGGACACGGAAATCAATACCACAAATGCAGAACGCACACTCCTGGTCACAGATGTCCAAAAATATGTATCCTACTTCAATCAGTCGAGGATCCTTCTTCCCACGACCTTACCTTCGGGGTCCCTTCTTAGAAACGTCACCTAGGTCACGTGCCTTTCCTACACCGAACGTCTTGGTGTTACTCTGTTTTTTAAGGTCCTGGAGACTGGGTGTCATCTTCCTTACTACGAAATAGAGGGTGGTCACTACGGTCCCCATGAATGGCAGTACTGCACTGTGCACCGTGCGCGATGGTGTGGTGACAGGGCGGCCAGCTGACTCGGCTGCGTGCCCCCAGGCAGCCGGCAGCTGGCGCGATAACGCCAGGGGAGGACGAGTCGAGGATGCGGATGATCTGCAATGCCCGCCTCAAATACCGCATAGTGACCGGTTGTACCTTTTCGCAGGAGTCGGCAGCCGTGGTACGGGCACGAGAACAGTTCTTTGCGCAGTCGGCGCGCATCGTGGCCGAGCAGGCTCGCATCGGGGAGGAGCACGCCGCGCTCAAGGTCAGCCGCAGAGGCGGAGCGCGCGCGCAAGGCGACCGAGCAGCAGCAGTACGTGTGATCAGACAGCAGACCGTACGTCACCGACTCGCCGTCACGACTACGAGATGCTTCATACACACGATATGCTTGCCTATTGCGTAGTTTTAACACAGAAGTCTTGTGTTAGTCACAGAAGTCAGAAGTCTTGTTACTTGATGCTGTAATATACCAACTCAATGCAGGCAAGCAAATAGGTAGTCAACTTGTGTAGGATGTATTTCAGGACTAATACGATACACGGTATACTTCAATTTATTTTTGTTCACCGCGAACGATTTTCGTTTTCAACCTATCGAATACAAAATGACATAAAATTATACGATACGAATAAACAGCGTGAAACCACGAACGATAAGACAAACATGAACATCAGCGACTGGACGACACAAACATAAGAAACACCGAAGGGAAATTAATAAAGTAAAAGCAATCCAACAGTAATATGCTGCCATCTTACCACTTCTGATTACTTATTTGGGCGCGCCGACTACGAGGTTATTTAGCGCCCATTCTTACCACTTCGCTAATTTGAATTCGTGCTTAGACTTCCAATTCCTCTTCAATCTGTGAACAGAAGCCGTTTCAATTACTACGCAAAAAAACCTCGTCGACGAACTGAATACAATTCAATTGGTCAGTTACTAGGGAAAAATTATCTGCATAGCCGAAGCTGGAAGCGAGCTGGGTGTCTCAATCATTCAGCGACATGAAAGAGAACAACGCACATCACATCCGTAGTGACGAGTAACATCTCTCGGGTCAACTTACCGCGCATATCGGACACATTCCGAGTGAAGGATCCAGGGATGGCAATTCTTTGTCAACCCAGAGCCGCAAATTCTACGGAAACAAAAATCACATCACGCATGTCCTAAGATGGAAATTAGCAAAAGCCATTTCCTCTAGTATGGTCAAAGCACACTTTTCGCACACGAGTAAAACGATATAGCAAGACGACCAAAAGCTTCGGCTGATCGTCATGAAGCATACGAGGCAAGACTTCGTCACTTCGCTATTCCAATAGGTAGACATCATCCCAAACATTGTGCGCAAACAGTTCCAGGCCCCATCAGCAGACACGGATGAGACAGGATAGGCTTGCCATGTTAATTTCCGCAGCATAAACGCCAAGAATATCAACATTGAGATATTATGGAGCTGGGCTGCGACGAACAAAGAACAGGGACTACGATTGAGCAGTTCTGGAAGCGTAGGTTTTTTTTCCCCGCGTACAGTGTAACCAGAAGGGCAGAAAATACAGGTGATACAATCATGACGTACACATTACGGATACATGAGGACATAATATTGACAAACAAAGTTGTCGCGCAAATTTAACCAACAACATTGATCTGAACACTCAACAGGGTGCCAAAATCTGGGAAAACACCTGAAGAGAGATATCTTAAAAGAAAGCCGAAATGTTTGTCACCATTCTTTTGCGCCGATTAAGCATGGTAAAAAAGGAACAAATATCGGATCGCACAGGCATCAACAGGCACACACGATACCAACAACAAAGTACGATAGACTTCGGGACCGATGAAACGGACAAGCAAAGTCCAAGGCACGAACAGTTTCTCACCATTTGTGGCAGCACCGGTTATGTTTTGCTTGCCCGTAGCACGCCGCAGGGGACCTAAGGACGAGAGACAGTTAACATGGGCCGACAATGATATGGTGCCAGAGACCAATGGATCTTATCAGACAGTACGAATACTGTGCTAACACATCGGCCTCGTTTCACACGGGTCTAGACAGTGGAAGTGTGCATCATATTCAGGTAGATATTGCAGTTCGGTTACCAAATCATACTTCCGAATGGCATGCACTACTCGAACAGATGACACCTCGCAGAAGATTGGACGGAAGATAAACAATAGCATGGCATCGATCATCCATTCCATCCGAGAATTCGCACAGGTAACCAGAAAAACATTATTCATTGAAATGTCCCACCGACCGCCGTAGAGCGAGCAAGAGGCGAGGGGCAAGTTCAAGGCAAAGGCAGATGGCCACGAGGGTTCCCGTGCTGCAAGCGCAAAATACAAATTATTTGGGCTATCGCCCACCGATGTTACAAACTTGAGGCACCCAGGAGATTACAAAAAAAAACACATTCAGGAACAATTGTCCGATTAGTAAGTTCTTACCACTTCGCTGATTTGACTCCGTTCTCGCTCTTCAATCTGTGAACAGAAGCCGCCTCAAATACTACGCAAAAAACCATGTCAACGAACTGAACGTAACTCAGTTGGTCAGTTACTAGGGAAATAGTTATCTGCATCGCCGAAGCTGGAAGCGAGCTGGGTGTCTCATCATCGAGTGGCATGAAAGAGAACGACGCACATCACGTCCGTGGTGAGGACGAGCATCTCTCGCGTCAACTTACCGCGCAGGCCAGACATATTCCCAGTGAAAGATCCAGAGATTCCAGTCCTTGGCTAACCCAGAGTCGAAAATCCTACGGAAACAAAATCACATCAGACATGTCTCTAGATGGAAAGTAGCAAAAGCCATTCCCTGTAGTATGATCAAAGCACACTTCAGCACACGAGTAAAACGTCAGAGCAAAACGACCAAAAGCTTCAGCTCATCGACATCAAGCATACGAAGCCAGACTTCGCTATTCCAATAGGTAGACATCATCCCAAACATTGTGCGCAAACATTTCCAGGCCCCATCAGCGGACACTGATGAGACAGGATAGGCTTGCCCTGTTAATTTCCGCAGCATAAACGCCAAGAATATCAACATTGAGATATCACGGAGCTGGGCTGCGACGGACTAGCAAACATGGATTATGGATGATTAACCAGTTTTAGTAATGCCGTGCATTTTTCGGGGCAATTGCAAGGAGAGAAAAGAAAACGAGATTTGTACACCAATTAAGCACAAATCACCAATAGAAGATAACCTAAAACAAAACCTTCGCGGCGCTAACGATCAACATTAATGCACTATTGAGGTTTAAGTGCACACAGAAAGCAGTCACATTGAGCCCAAAAACTTTGAAAAGTCGGCGAAATCTTCCCAGGCAGCAAAGTGCCAAGGCCGCGAAGACCAGAAGAATCGTGATGTTCTCTACAAAGAATAACAGCCATAATCCATAATGCTCGTCAGAATTCCCGTCCACCGATTAACCATTGTAAAAAGGAACTAGCTTTAAGAGCACGTCAACCAAAAAAATGTGCTCATTCCGTTGTAAGGAGGAAAAAATAACGCATCGGATGGGTTCAGATACCAACAAAAGAAGATAGATAACGGAACCAGGTTAACGGGCGAACAAGACCCAAGACAGTTTCTCACCATTTGTGGCAGCACCGGTCATGTTTTGCTTGCCCGTAGCACGCGTCAAGGGACCAAAGGACGAGAGACAGTTAACATGGGCCGACAATGATATGGTGCCAGAGATCAATGGATTTTATCAGACAGTACGAATACTATGTGAACACATCGGCCTCGTTTGTCACACTTCCTCTCATTATCGATGAGAATCTATCGCCAGATACCCTTGTGTGACCTCAAAATACTGCCGTAGGCTATAACTCCTAAACAGTTAGTCGGATCGAGCTAAAAACTTGTTCAGGCGTGTTCAGAGCACAACACCTGTACACAAATTTTGGTCCAAATACAACTTTAGCGGATGTAACACATGCAAATGTTTGCTCGATCTGTCGTGGAACGCACCAGGTCGGTTAACGATTAACAATAACATGGCATCGACCATTCATTTCATACAGAGAACTCGCACAGGTCACCAGGAAAAACATTCGGGTGTACAAATATCCCCATGGAATGCCCCACCGACCGCCGTAGGGCGACCAAAGCCGAGAGGGTGGACACGACGGTCATGTTGAAGGCAAAGGAAAGACAAGGGACACGAGGGTTCCCGTGCTGCAAGCGCAAAATAATTTTTTTGTGTGGGGGGGGGCTTAGGGGCGAGGGCAACCAGTTACCGATGACAACATTAAGGCACCCAGGAGATTAACACACACACACACAAAAAAGCAGCAACAATTTGCTGATTAGTGAGTTCTTACCATTTCGTTGATTTAATTTCGTTCTCATACTTCCAATTGCTTTTCAATCTGTAGACAGAAGCAGTTTCAAATACTACACGAAAAACCACGTCACCGAAATGAATGTAACTCAATTGATCAGTTACTAGGGAAATAATTATCTGCATCGCGGATGCTGGAAGCGAGCTGGGTGTCTCATCATTCAGTGACATGAAAGAGAACGACGCACATCACATCCGTGGTGACGAATAGCATCTCTCGTGTCAACTTACCGCGCAGATCTGACACATTCCGAGAATTCAGGGATGGCGGTTCCTGGCCAACACAAGAGCCGCAAATCCTACGGAAATAAAATCACGTCAACCATGTCTCAAGATGGAAATTAGCAAAAGCCACTTCCTCTAGTATGATCAAAGCACATTTTCAGCATAAGAGTAAAACGACATAGCAAGACGACCAAAAGCTTCGGCTGATTGACATAAAGCATAAGAGGCGAGACTTCGCTATTCCAATAGGTAGACATTATCCCAAACATCTTGCGCAAACATTTCCAGGCCCCATCAGCGGACACTGATCAGACAGGATAGGCTTGCACTGTTAATTTCCGCAGCATAAACGCCAAGAAAATCAACATTGAGATATCACGGAGCTGGGCTGCGACGAACAAAGAACTGGGATTATATGATTGAGCAGTTTTGAAAGCGTCTTAAGTTTTTCGGAGTGTAACCACAAGGGCACAAAATACAGGGAATACTATCATGACGTACGCATTACCGATAGGTGAGTACATACAATGTAACAAACAGTAAAGTTGTCACGCCTCAATCCAACAACATTGATCTGAAGTGCACTAGCAGGTGGTGGCCAAAATCTGGGAAATGTAGCACCTGAAGAGTTAAAAAAAGGAAAAAAAAGCCAGCCCAAATGCATTTGACCACTCTTTTGCACCAATTGAGCACGGTAAAAAGGAACCAAATATCGAATCGCATAGGCATCAACAGGCACACAAGATACAAACAACAAAGTACGATTGACTTCGGGACCGAGGAAATGGGCAAGGAAAGTACAAGGCACGAACAGTTTCTCACCATTTGTGGCAGCACCGGTTATGTTTTGTTTGCCCGTAGTACGCCGCAGAGGACCTAAGGACGAGAGACAGTTAACACGGGCCGACAATGATATGGTGCCAGGGACCAACGAATCTTATCAGAGTACGAATACTGCGCTAACACATCGGCCTCGTTTTACACGGGTCTAGACAGTGTAAGTGTGCATCATATTCAGGTATATATTGCAGTCTGGTTAGCAAATCATACTTCCAAACAGCATGAATTACTCGAACAGATGATACCTAGCAAAAGATTGGACAGAATATTGGATTGGAAGACTCTACTAGGGGGGGGGGGAGGGGCGCATCGACTGCAGTGGTCATGCAGCTGGAAGACTACTAACAGAGTTAGCATAAAGTGGGCGAAAGATAAACAATAGCATGGCATCGGCCATCCATTCCATACCGAGAATTCGCATAGGCAACCAGAAAAACAACACTATCCATTGAAATGCGTTAACGACCGTCGTAGAGCGAGCAAAGGCGAGAGGCGGATCACGAGGGGCAAGTTCAAGGCAAGGGAAAGGCAGAATACACAAATTTTGGTCCAAATACAAAGCTAGTGGATGTAAAATAGCTAACTAAAAGCTATCAGCGGACACTGATGAGACAGGATAGACTTGTCCTGTTAATTTCCGCAGCATACACGCCAAGAATATCAACGTTGAGATATCACGGAGCTGGGCTGCTACGAAAAAAGAACTAGGATTATATGATTGAGCAGTTTTGAAAGCGCATTAAGTTTTTCGGAGTGTAACCACAAGGGCAGAAAATACAGGGAATACTATCATGACGTACGCATTACCGATAGATGAGGACATACAATGAAACAAACAGTAAAGTTGTCACGCTTTAATCCAACATTGATCTGAAGTGCACTAACAGGTGGTGCCCAAAATCTGGGAAATGTAACGCCTGGAGAAGCGAGCTTAAAACAAGAGGAGAAAAACCAGCCCTAATGCTTGTGACCATTATTTTGCACCGATTAAGAACGGTAAAAAATCACCAAATATCGAATCGCATAGGCATCAACAGGCACACAAGATAACAACGAAGTGCGATAGACTTCGGGACCGAGGAAACGGGCAAGCAAAGTCCAAGGCACGAACAGTTTCTCACCATTTGTGGCAGCACCGGTTATGTTTTGCTTGCCCGTAGTACGCAGCAAAGGACCTAAGGACGAGAGACAGTTAACATGGGCCGACAATGATATGGTGCCAGAGACAAATGGATCTTATCAGACAGTACGAATACTGTGCTAACACATCGGCCTCGTTTTACACGGGTCTAGGCAGTGGAAGTGTGCATCATATTCAGGTATATATTGCAGTTCGGTTACCAAATCATACTTCCGAATAGTATGAACTACTCGAACAGATGATACCTGGGAAAAGATTGGACAGAAGACTACTGACAGAGTTGGCATAAAGTGGGCGAAAGATAAACAACAGCATGGCATCGACCATCCAATCCATACAGAGAATTCGCATAGGTAACCAGAAAAACAACACTATCCATTGAAATGCGTGAACGACCGTCGTAGAGCGAGCAAAGGCGAGGGAAAGGCAGACACATTTTGGTCCAAATACAAAGGTAGTGGATGTAAAAGTAGCAAATTTTTTGTCTATCTGGCGTGGAACGCACCAGGTCGGTTAACGACTAACAATAACATGGCATCGATCATTCATTACATACAGGGAACTCGCACAGGTCACCAGGAAGAACAAATTCGTGTACAAATCCGCATGAAATACACTACAGACCGCCGTAGAGCGAGTAAAGGCGAGATGAGGGACACGAGGGGCATGTTCAAGGCAAAGGGAAGACAGAGGAACACGAGGGTTCCCGTGCTGCAAGCGCAAGAGAAATAATTGGGGCAACCGGTGACCGATGACAACATCAGGGCACCCATGAGATTAATTTAAAAAAAACCATTCAGCAACAATTTGCTGAGTAGTGCTAACAATTTGCTTACCACTTCGCTGATTTGATTTCGTTATCATCCTTCCAATTGCTCTTCAATTTGTGAACAGAAGCAGTTTCAAATACTACACGAAAAACCACGTCAACGAAATGAACTTAACTCAATTGGTCGGTTACTAGGGAAATAATTATCTGCATCGCCGAAGCTGGGTGTCTCATCGGGTGGCATGAAAGAGCACGACGCACATATCCGTGGTGAGGACGAGCATCTCTCGCGTCAACTTACCGCGCAGGTCGGACATATTACGAGTGAAAGATCCAGAGATTCCAGTCCTTGGCTAACAGAGTAGAAAACCCTACGGAAACAAAATCACATCGGACATGTCTCAAGATGGAAAGTAGCAACAGCCATTTCCTCTAGTATGGTCAAAGCACACTCCAGCACACGAGTAAAACGTCACAGCAAAATGACCAAAACAAAAGCTTCAGCTCATCGACGGCAAGCAGTCGAGGCGAGACTTCGCTATTCCAATAGGTAGACATCATCCCAAACATTGTGTGCAAACATTTCCAGGCCCCATCAGCGGACACCGATGAGACAGGATAGGCTTGCCCTGTTAATTTCCGCAGCAAAAACGCCAGAATATCAACACTGAGATAATACGGAGCTGGGCTGCGACGAACGAGCAAACATGGATCATGGATGATTAACCAGTTTTTGTAATACCATGCATTTTTCGGGGTATAATCGCAAGGATATATAACGTAATTTGTACACCAATAAAGTACAAATCACCAATAGAAGATGACAGAACTAAAACAGAACCTTCGCGGCGCTTGAAACGAGTAACATTAATGGACTATTGAGGTTTAAGTGCACGCAGAAAGCAGTCACATTGAGCCCAACAATTTTGAAAAGTCGGCGAAATCTCCCCCGACAGCAAAATGCCAAGGCCGTGAACACCAGTTAGTTAGTTAGTTAGTTATTTTGGCTTTACTGCGCTTCGACCAGAGTTGATCATTCGCGCCCAGGCGTGAACACCAGAAGAATCGTGATGTTCTCTACAAAAAAACGTGAGCCGTAATCCATAATGTTGGTCAGAATTCCCTTCCACCGATTAATCGTTGTAAAAAGGAACATAGCTTCAAGAGCACTTGGACCAAAAAAATGTGCTCATTCCGTGGTAGAGGAAAAAAGAACGCATCGCATAGGTTGCGAAGAGATACCACCAAGAGAATGCAGATAACGGAACACGGCTAACAAGACACAAGACAGTTTCTCACCATTTGTGGCAGCACCGGTTATGTTTTGCTTGCCCGTAGGACGCCGCAGAGGACCTAAGGACGAGAGACAGTTAACATGGGCCGACAATGATATGGTGCCAAAGACCAATGGATCTTATCAGACAGTACGAACACTGTGCTAACACATCGGCCTCGTTTCACACGGGTCTAGACAGTGGAAGTGTGCATCATACTTAGGTAGATATTGTAGCCTGATTACCTAATCATGTTTCCGAATAGCGTTAGCTACTGAAGATACAAGGCACAGATACTACCTCGAAGAAGATGGGATAGCAGCGTGATTATATGGTGGGCGAACGACTACCAATAGCATGGCATCCATACAATACCCAGAACTCGCACATGTGAACACGGGCGGCTCAGAAGACAAGACATTGATCTGACATGTGCACACAGTCTCGACTACGGCATCACTCTTGCAAGACAAAATATAAAAACCAGACGCGCTGCGTAAATCCATCTTACTGCATTCCTACTCATATCAACAATTTGCTGGATAATTTAGGTACCCTGAACAAGTAGTGTCGTTTCCAGTCCAGGTTGACAGCTTAGCATTCGGCTTTAAGGCGCACCAACTGCAGGGTTACAGAGCGGCCAACATTGCTGTGGTGAATTATTCACGTAAATTGCATATATCGAACAAAACGAAAACTGAAACACACTAAGCATATTGTATTGTAGTGTATGGATGCATCGACTGCATAGGTCATGTAGCCTATACTAAGCATATTAAATTACCCAAACTCTTGTAGACCAAGTCGTATGTGTTTCAGGGTCACGAAGGCCACGAAAGGTTTCAGGTCGTTGACCGATGCCACACGACTGGCCGTAAGTAAATGCTTAATATACAAAAGTGAACCGCCCTTTCCCGATTACCAGAACAATACAACAACCGTGCATGCTTGGGCTAGATGACACCTGAAGATCGGGCGAAGCAAATGGCTCCTCACCATTGACGCGGATCATTCTCCCTGTCGTTCCGCTGCACCAAATGGCAGCCACCGGCAACCTGGAGAAGACAAACGCTTAGTTCCACTACAAATATCAACAACGCAACTAATTGTAAACCAAATCAGGTGATAGGGAAGTTTTCTGCATAGCCATAGCTGGAAGCGAGCTGGGTGTGTCATCATAATCCGTGAGGTTGGAGCAATGACCCGCGGAGGGTGTAAAAAAATAAACCCACCTGAGACAGCATGTTGTAGGTCACTGCTTTAGTGCCATCGGATGGCGAAGGAAGTTCTGAAACATAATCCCAGGTCATCAATGGACGACGACCCACCATCGCAACCATCAAACATTACGGTATGTTTAAAAAAAACAATCCCATATGAATAAACGACGCACCATTGTAGTCATGATGGTAGGCTATCATATGTTTCATTTACACTATGGCAGGTTTTCATGCAGATGTATTATTTTCCCGCTGGCAGTACCCGCAGGCGAATGCATAGAACAGATGCAATACATCGAAGGCTGCACAAAGAAGGGCGTCAACACCGAAATATCAGCCATTCGATAATTGCCCAAGAAGTTAACATCTTCCAGAATAATGTACGCCAACATTCCCAGGCCGCACCAGCAGGCACTGATGTGACAGGAAAGGTTGACAGTTCGATCTTCGCAACAAAAACGCCAGAACATCCACTCAGATGTTACGGAGCTGGGCTGCGACGTACGAGTGAGAGGGAACGGAAATTCCTGATGGCTTGGGTTGGGTAGCGCACGGACACTGTTTTGTGAGCTTTTCATTCGCACTCCCGCTGCGACTGGTTGCAAATCCAAGAAGTCGATACTGTCTCGATATTAGAATATGATGTAGCTTGAACTCGGTGCATGTCCGCCTAAAAATTACTGACTCACGGGGAGAATTGCAGTCTCAGTTTTCTCTTTTTTTATCCGAGGCTGGTTTCCAGAAGCAAACAACCCATGTTAATCAGAAATTAAGACAACTACGGTTGCGTCTTTACGATTACAACCCGCAAGTCGTCATTCTCTTGAAGTTACATCAAGCGAAAGGATTTTTAATTGCCAAAGCTGTAAGCGAGCTGGGTGTGTTATTGAGGTCCACTCATTGCAGTCAACTCCAAGAAGAAACCAAGCGCTAAATTACATGCGAAGTTTGAGGCAGCGACACATTTCAGTCGGCGTCGGTGACGTTGGAGAATCTCCATCCACCGGGTGGGACTCTGGGTAAGAATTTAACATGTTAGTCGTAATATGTGTGGGCCGAAAGGGTTATCTTGCAAGGCGGGGGATTCGGCTCTTGGACATGTGGAAAAATAAGCCCCTTTCAGGCCCTCCCTTTGCACATATCAGACTAAACACTATTGTCCGCATAATTTGCTCATGAGCACGGGCAACGGATTGAAGGCCAGTCAAGCTAGGACGTGGTGCATATGGCAGCGATACATATATAGGAAGATGCATGCAAGAATGAACACTATATATACATATGTATATATATATGTATAATGCAATCGGTGTCCTTTCCAAAATGTACGCAAACATTTCCAGGCCCCACCAGCAGACACTGATGAGACAGGATAGGCTTGCTCATTTAATTTCCGCAGCATAAACGCCAGAATATCCACATTTAGATATTACGGAGCTGGACTGCGGCTCAACGACGTCTACAATCATCGGACGCTTACCACAGGATGGCCATAAAAACCGCCCAATTCCATGTCTGAACAATACACGACATAGAACCCCTCCCAAAAGGCGCTGAACGTTATCTACACTAGTTATCTAGTTAAGACTAGTTATCATAGTTTGGGGAATAATATGACTCAACATCACGTTCAGGTCAAACATTCGAAAGGTTCAGGCAAACATCAGGCTGGCGCTGGCTTTCATGAGTGCACGCTCCGACGCATCACTGCCAATTTCTTTAGAACAAGAACCTTGGGTTCGTTTACGCATTGAACTGCTAGGTCATGGTAGCGTCGCCAATCTCTCTTGCCGAATGGTCGCGAGTGAACCTGGTAACCTCACCGGCTGCGGGATACGAACCCACTAGCTTGCGATCAAAAGTCCGACCGGGCTACCGCGGGCCCTGCCATTTTCCTTAAACAGCACTGCACAGTTAGTTGACGCGTAAATTACGCGACAAGTGCTCGATGCAAATCATCTATTGCCATCAGCCTCATTTAGTGTTATCAGTGTTGCAGGTGCAATCGTGAAGCAACAAATACATGGCGCATAGCTTAGGCCAATGCAGCTAACCACTACATAAAATGAGGCGTCGTCGTGCGATAAATAACAACGCCGCCACGATGACTGCCCGACTGGTTTCGCACGTTTTGTTGCACTTTTCCTGCGAGGGTTTAGCTGTACACAGCACAGCAGATGTATTCATATCCACCCAAAACGACTATTCATCGTCTTTTGGCGCCTTGGAATGATATAAATTGCTTTTGCTCGGGTACCTCCTTTGCCACTTCAAAAATTGTCAACCAAACCAAGGGTACTTTCCAGTACCCCGAATCCCAGACATTCAAATTAGGCCGTTTCCAGCGGAAGGACCTCCACCACGGTGTGATTTCAGGTAATCTGAGGAAAAAAACGCGCTGCATACATGCAACACTTAAAACAAGGAACGCATTCATTTCCATTGTACGACTTAATAGCAAATGAACTTCTAAAAACATACCCGCAATAAGCTTAAAGTAACCTGCCGTAGACGATGATGCACATAACTTGGCTCACCTGGCGAATTAGCCTCGCCGTTGTTCTTTTGGATGCTGTTGCGTACACAGCTCCGGGAATGCGACGCCCTGGTATACCTGAGAAAAAAAACCCGGCTAATATAAGGAACTGGTTAATACCTCATACACATTAGCACTGGACAACAATGTCAGGCTAACAGGGAAACTCTCTGCATTGCCGTGGCTGGAAGCGAGCTGGGTGTGTCATCAGAAATGTGAAGCAATCGATATAAAGGGTACGGCCATGCGGTTTGCGCTCACCACTTGCGTATGTTCCTTTTCCAATACGGCTCTCTGTCATACAATGCTCCATCAGCAACTGACCAGTGTTCTCAGCGCCTACTTTGAATACCTGTAAGCAGACGTAACAATTGGTTTTGGGTTTTCGGGCCGCTCACTGACCACGACCGCAACGAGCGTTAGCAAGATGTGAACGATGCAACGTACTAGCCACTAAATGCAGCAAATGTGCAACGTTTTGCACCACAACCAGTCAGCCAGGTCCGGAACTTTCTGCCCCGTACTCGCCATGCATCAATAAACCAACGTAAGGTGATGACTGGGTTGCTTGTTGTTCTTGAAAGATTGAACGGAAGAACCCCTCACGAGATTAAACACAAAACACCCCCAGAACTGGTACGGCCATGCAACACATTTTGGCAAACCTCGTCTTGGCATATGAGTGGATCGGCGCGATCTGCACTCACCATTTTGGAGAATGCTCGTTGGATTTCAGCAGCAGCAGCAGCAACGGACCAACGTTCTCCACGCCCGTGCTGTGTACCTGTAAGCACACGTGGCAATTGGTTGACCATTTGAGCTTTCAGACAAGCTGACTGTACCAGATATTGATGTCGGATACACAGATTGTGCCGATGTGAGTCAATCAACTAAGGCACTTGCAGCATTATATGTGCAAGGCATGAGTGACACCTCAAAGTTAATTGAAGAAAAAATACGCGTACGCGATTTTTTAAATCTTGCCCCCGAGCACCCTTCCATACACCTTAAACCATGCTTTTTTCCTGATGTCCCGTAGTGCGTGAAAACACCCAGAGAACACGCCGATAATACCTTCGTCAACGGAAACGGAACACGTGTAGACAAACTTCGTCCTGGCATTCGCAGTGCAAGCTCATGCCAGGATAGCGGCTTGCCCCAGTTTTTGTCCGCAGAATGTGAACGCCGACGGACCACTGATACCAGTCAATCGGAGCTAGTCTGCGCAACACTATTGATATTCATGCCGACAAGCACGGAACACAAAACGAAAGATTCGGGACATCACTAAACATTGGCCTTTCATGTTACTCACTGTACGATTGGCGCCTGCTTCAAGACTAGATGACTGACGAATGCAAGATAGTTCAAGCGATCGTAATCCATCCAGCAACGTCGACCAATCTGCAAGTAGCAACAGTCGTAAGTGCATGCTTTCGCTCTACAACTGACCTTGTGAATATGATTGGGTTCAGGCTAACAGGGAAACTTTTCTGCATCGCCATTTCCGTGGCTTGAAGCGAGCTGGGTGTGTCATCAGCAACGATAATCAACCGAAATATGGGTGGATCGGCGCGACCTGCACTTACCATTTTGCAGAACGCTCGTTGTTGGAATTTCAGCAGCAGCAATGGACCACGGCTCCCCGGCCCATTTGGACTACCTGTAGGCATGCGCGACAATCGGTTGACTACTTGAGCTTTCAGACGAGCCGACTGCACAGACTTGCACCGAATAATGATGAGATGTCGGATACACAGATTGCCAATTTGACTCCTTTGCCAATCAAGTGTTCGAAACATTCTGCATTGCCAATCTGTGTCAATCAACTAAGACACTTCCAGCTTGATATTTACAAGGCATGAGCGAAACTTCAGAAGCGGAATTGAAGACTGGATGCTTCGTGGCTCAGTCTTGACCTCGAGCACTACTCCCTAAACAGACCTTTTTTTCTCATGTCCCGTAGTGTACAACACGCAGAAAACATACCCATAATATTATCGTCGGCAACAACTGAACAGATGTTGACAAACTTCGTCCTGGCATTCGCAGTGCAAGCTCATACCAGGATAGCGGCTTGCCCCAGTTTTTGTCAGCAGAATGGGAATGCCGACGGATCACTGATACCAGTCAGTTAGTTATTTGGGGTTTAGGGCGCTTCGACCAGAATTGATCATTCGCGCCCATTACTGATACCTGTCAATCGGAGCTAGTCTGCGCAACATTATTGACATTGATGCCGATAACAAGCACGGAACACAAAACGAAAGATTCGGGACATCACTAAACATTGGCCTTCCATGCTACTCACTGCATCATTGGCGCCTGCTTTAAGACCAGATGACTGACGAATGCAAGATAGCCCAGGCGATCGGAATCCATCAAGCAAATTCGACCCATCTGATATTTGGGCTTTAGGGCGCATCGACCATGTTGATCATATAGCATCGACCCATCTGTAAGAAGCAACAGTCGTAAGTACATGCTTTTGCTCCGACGGAACCGTGTGTAAATGATTTGGTTCAGGCTAACAGGGAAACTTTTCTGCATCGCCGTGGCTTGAAGCGAGCTGGGTGTGTCATCATCAACGAGAAACAACCGAAATGTGGGTGGATCGGCGCGATTTGCACTCACCATTTTGGAAGCGTTCGTTGGATTTTCAGCAGCAGCAGCAACGGATTAATGTTCTCCCCGCCCATGTTGAGCACCTGTAAGCATGCGTGGCAATCGGTCTACCATTTGAGCTTCCAGACAAGCCGACTGTTCAGACCAACACCAAATTTTGATCAGATGTTGGATATACAGATCGCCAACTTGACTCCTTTGGCAATCAAATGTCCGAAGCAATCTGCACTGCCAATCTGAGTTAGTCAACTAAGGCACTTCCAGCGCGATGTGCAAGGTATGAGTAAAACCTCAGAAATTGAATTGAAAAAGGATGGTATGTGGCTCTTGAAATCTTGCCTTCCAGCACACCTCCATACACCGTAAAGCATATTTTGTCCTCATGTCACGTAGTGCGTGAGAACACCCAGAGAAAACGCCCATAATACCTTCGTCAACCGAAACTGAACAGATGTAGACAAACTTCGTCCTGGCATTCGCAGTGCAAGCTCATACCAGGATAGCGGCTTGCCCCAGTTTTTGTCCGCTGAATGGGAACGCCGACGGACCACTCATACCAGTCAGTCGGAGCTAGCCTGGTTATTTGGGCTTACGGGCGCATCGACTGCGCAGCTAGTCTGCGCGACACTATTGATATTCATACCGACAACAAGCACGGGACACAAAACGAAAGATTCGGGACACCACTAAACATCGGCCTTTCATGTTACTCACTGTACGATTGGCGCCTGCTTCAAGACCAGATGACTGACGAATGCAAGGAAGTTCAGGCGATCGTAATCCATCCAGCAACGTCGACCAACCTGCAAGTAGCAACAGTCGTGAGTGCATGTTTTCGCTCTACGACTGACCATGTGAATATAATTGGGTTCAGGCTAACAGGGAAACTTTTCTGCATCGCCGTGGCTTGAAGCGAGCTGGGTGTGTCATCAGCAACGAGAAACAACCGAAATGTGGGTGGATCGGCGCGATCTGCACTCACCATTTTGCAGAACGCTCGTTGTTGGAATTTCAGCAGCAGCAACGGACCACGACTCCCCCAGCCAGTTTCGACTACCTGTAAGCAATCGGTTGACTACTTGAGCTTTCAGACGAGCCGACTGCACAGACTTGCACCGAATAATGATGAGATGTCGGATACACAGATTGCCAATTTGACTCCTTTGCCAATCAAGTGTTCAAAACATTATGCATTGCCGATCTATATCAATCAACTAAGACACTTCCAGCTTGATATGTAAAGGCATGAGCGAAACTTTAGAAGTGGAATTGAAGACCGGATGGTCCGTGGATCAGTCTTGACCTCGAGCACTACTCCCTAAACAGAAAACCTTCTTTTCCCACGTCCCGTAGTGTACAACACGCAGAAAACATACCCATAATATTATCGTCGGCAGCAACTTGAACAGGTGTAGACAAACTTCGTCCTGGCATTCGCAGTGCAAGCTCATACCAGGATAGCGGCTTGTCCCCAGTTTTTGTCCGCAGAATGTAAGCGCCGACGGACCACTGATACCAGTCAATCGGAGCTAGTCTGCGCAACACTATTGATATTCATGCCGACAACAAGCACGGAACACAAAACGAAAGATTCGGGACATCACTAAACATTGGCCTTTCATGTTACTCACCGCATGTTCGGCGCCTGCTTCAAGACCAGATGACTGACAAATGCAAGATAGTTCAAGCGATCGGAATCCATCCAGCAACGTCGACCAATCTGCAAGTAGCAACAGTCATAAGCAAACGTTTTGCTGGTCTCGGGAGGCACAAAGGTAACATGGTCCTGGCGACCACATTGTCGAGGAATAATACTGGCCTGACCGTACAACCACCAGCCCAACTGCAGCTTGAAGCTAGACTGGACCTGTGCCCTGAGGAATGACTGAACTAGCCGCACTCAGCCACGTTACAGCTGCAGCGACGTCATGTGGTAATGTGGACAAACTCCGCCCAGACGACCGCAAGGCTGACGAATACCGGGACAGTAGCTTCGACGTGCCTCGTGCTCGCAACAAGGGAAAGCCGACTTCTGCCACTGGCGACGCCAAGTCGGGGCAAATGTCGCGAACAGTCGAAGACACGGCGATAGCCGAGTACGCTGGTGTTACAATGATGTCGTGTCAACCAGCAGTGGTAATATATTGCAAGGCGATTGAGTTGACCACAGCCAAGTGCACGCCTACCTCAAAACGCCGCCTCACTGATTCGTACTACTCGAACCGGAAAGGAACATTCGTGTTATGCGCGATTATCCCAACCAGTGCCGGAATCGAGCAGGACAGTAATGACCGTAGCTTGGAAGCATAACGAAGAACACATTAGAACGTATAATAGCCACTGTCGAGCATGACATTCCAGTTCTAGAAATAACGATGTGGTCAAACTTCGTCCCAACAGCCACAAAATGGGCGGCTGTCAGGATAGCGGCTTGGCCGAATTTGATGTTCGCAACAAGGGAAAGCCGACCTGCACCACTAATGAGGTCAAGCCGGGGCAAAGGTTGCGACGAGAGCAACTTGACAGGACGCACTAATGTGACTTTAGATTCCTTGTCAGGAAACGCTCACTAAACATGCGAATTCAAGTTTGGGTAAAACACGAACGGCAAAGTCGTACCCACTATGGCATAATGCAGGTTCCCGTAGGTTGGCCATAATTCACGAAGCCGCATCATCGAGCCTGAAAACAACAATATGTCATGGTGCAAAATTCCACCGGGAAACAAATATGGGGCCATGCCAGCGATACTGAGGAAAACAATAGGGCGGTGCTCGAATCGCAGCCAATGCATTGCATAGGGCTTATGCGAACCGGGTAGGTTTCTCATTCAAAGACGGCCTCCTACTAATCACCAGTCCGAAACCTATCTGCCCAATATGCAACTTCTTTGCGAGCTAAATCCTTCCCAACACGCATTGATAGATTCGAACAAAGCATCTGTAGGCTCAGCATCACGTCCGCACAGGGGCGGACAAGCTCGCGGCAACTGCTACACCGTAGACAGTGACCACAGCGCAGCTGGCCAGCATTGCTCTTGCAGAACTTTCGCCGACGAGCGGAAGCATACAGCACATCGGGGCTAGTCTGCGCAGCACCAGCCGTCCGCGCCGAACACTCACCGGTATATCCTGGTCAACAGCACACATTGTGCTGGGAATTGGCGACCTGGCAGCGTTCTGAAACAGGTCAGAGATCACCAGCGTCATCACAGAGCACAGCGTATCAACATTAGCACCTGTTTGGGCTCGACAGTCATTGGTCACGAAGTTGGAAGGAAGAAACCTGATTCTCACCGTTTGCCTCCTGCAATATTGTTTTGATGTACATTTAGTCAGTTGGATTAGACTGGTGTCAGACAGGCACAAGTCAGAAATTTGGGGAGGGGTAAAAATCAACCATGGGAACTGTATACAAATTACATGATGCTCATGATGACGTAATGCGAACACTGGTGACCTTAACCCGCAGTCTTTCCGGTCAGATCCTCGCACCACGTCTCGGGTGTGTGTTCTTTATGTCCCTAATCTCCAAACAAAGCGTTGCACGACAACGAAAATGTTGCCATCAGAAAGCGCTCGACGAGTAGAGCCTAAACCCCGAAATGTTTTATCCCCTCAAAAGGTGACGATGCAAGTAGGGACGGGGTCTACGAGATCACGACTCACGTGTTTTGGCTCTGGGAGTCAATTTTGTGGGACATTTTAAAACCAACTATATTGTATCAGAAAAGGACTAAATCGACAGGCGGCCCAAAATGTTGGCCCGCCTAAAAAACCCATTGTTTTCTTTTAATTGTTTTTATACGTTATGTTGAATATAAGAAACATTGAGGTTTCAACTTTTTCTTTTTCTAATGAGTAGAGCTTACCAAAGAAAGAAAAACGCTGTTTGAGCTCCACTTAGCCTCATACAAAGTGAGAGAATCTCAATCTATTGAGCCAGGATCATCATGAGTCCATAATGGGGAAAATATGGAAAACAAATCATCAAAAACCAGCGTTGCAGTTTGTTGAATCCCTAAAAAAACAAGGAAATGCTGAAAATTCCATTCAAATATCTTTACTAGTGGGATATTTACTATGGCACCCACCCACAGCATAACTCGCACCCCTAATAAACGACAACATTCACTCACCGAATGGTGGTCAGAAGCAATGCACCTTTCAAACTCTACGAAAACAAGATTCCCCTCGATATTCTGAGAGACCAAAAAGAAAGGTGAAGTATCCTGAATAAAGATATTCCTGCATATATACATATTATGTATGCTGAACCATGAGACAGCCTCCGGAATGAAGTGCAGCAGAAGATCGTGTGGTGGATATCCTGAGTAATTACGCAAGCGTCATAATGTGAGACCGAGTAATGAGTGCAAACCTACAAATGCACCACAGTAATGATTCCCTAGCATGCAGAAGTTTGTTGCGAACCACGCGCCATGACCGACATATCGCAACTACAAGTGCCTACGACATTTTATACCCAGAAACTAAGAGCCAGACTCAAGGGCATATGACTAATATTAAATGACTGACTAACAAGATCGGCATGCGCCACCCAGCTGAAAAGTACGAATAAGGGCAAATGAATACTGGCACACTTAACACATGATAGCAAATCATAGCTACTATGATCGGCTGTCAGCTTGCGTATAATATGCGAGAATGTTGGAACATTACAATTACACCATCGCCATGTTCAGTGTTCTCATTGTCTTATTGCACCGCTGTATATCAACCACGTCACATATCTGACCAGGCTGAAAAGCTTGGGTGCCGAATGATAGCAAAAGAAAATGTCGAATTCGAAAATTCGCAAATGTGAAAAATTACGCCGACAGGGTCCCAATGCCAGCGAAACACCAGCAGCCACAGCGCCGAGCAAGCCACGGCCTGCGCGAGACTCGCCTGCTGACAGGCACAGCTGATCTTGCAGACGTTGCTGTAGTGCAGTTGCTGCGGCTTGGGCGGTTGCTTCAGCTTATGCCACTTCTGGCCCATAGCACCGCCGACGCCTTTAGGTGCTGTGTGCGCCTGCTGTTGGCCGTACATCATCGCAGCGTTGTACAACGCTGCATCGTAGCCGGTGTAGTCTGGCGGTGCACAGAAACGGACGAGTCAAATATCACTCAAGAGGCAGGCCCCATAACTCCAGAACAAATTCGCTAACAATCTAAGGGCAAGTTATATAAATATCATACATATACGCATGCAATATATTATGATGGACCGTAGTAGTTCTGAATGATGGGATCACAACCACGAACCGAAATGTGCGCCCACAAACTAAGAGCCAGACCCACGGACAGGCAACTGGCCCTACTCTCGGGGCAAGCACGGTCGCCACGTGAAGCGGGCGCGCCAGAACGGCGACCACGCGACACGCGCTGAGCCGCGCCCTCATCTGCCACAGACATAACACGGCCGACCGGGAGCCCAGGCCGGCAGCTGACTACTGTGGGAACAGGCAACGCTCAGATGCTCATATAATTGAAATATTGGATTACACCGGCCAGACACATGCATTAATATTGAGTCATGGTGTGAACAGCTCACCAGGCATGGTCTCGAGTGCCCGAAGCCATCCCAAGTACGATGCCACAAAAACGACCATGGGAAAGTAAATTTCCCTGAAAAGGCACACCATTTGTCACGGAGAACGCAAGAAACCGCATGAGATAGCACACATGACGGTTCAGGTTACGATAGTTGTAAGCACTGTATATCATACGAACGAGACTGTTGTATCATCATTTCACAATTACTAATTTGCCCAAAGTTATGCAACCATCATACATGCTACATTCGAATCACTTACCGATGCTAGATTTCGTACCCGAAGCCATACGATGCTGCGAAAATTACCAAGGGGAAGTGCCATATTCCTGAAAAGTTACACCATTGGTCACGGAGAACGTAAGACACCGCATGAAATAGCATACGTGATGGTTCAGATTACGATAGTTGTAAGCACTGCATATCATACGAACGAGACTGTTGTATCATCATTTCACAATTGCCAATTTGCCCAAAGTTATGCAACCATCATACATGCTAAATTCGAATCACTTACCGATGCTAGATTTCGTACCCAAAGCCATACGATGCTGCGAAAATTACCAAGGGGAAGTGCCATATTCCTGAAAAGTCACACCATAGGTCACGGAGAACGCAAGACACCGCATGAAATAGCATACGTGATGGTTCAGATTATGATAGTTGTAAGCACTGTATATCATACGAACGAGACTGATGTATCATCATTTCCTACTGACCAATTTCCGCCGTACAATGGAAGAACAGCGCAAGGCCCTTGTGGGATCATTGGAAACTACGCCTCTATGTCCACGGTGCATTAAGGTAAAGGTGCAATTCAACTAACAAATTCCGCGATTATCGTCGATATTGATTCAAACCGGTCAGAAGTAGAGGCGAAAATTGCACCGACCTAAACGGGAGCATACACTGTTCTTCCGTTGGACGGCAGATCTGCAAGCGTTACACACATCATACATGCTGAATTTCAATAACAGACCGATGACAAATGTGTCCAAAGCTATTTGAAGCATGATGCTGCAGAAACTGGCATACGGAAATATAATGGAAATACAAACAATAAGTCCTACAGAAAGTACGTAACTGCATGAAATAAACACAGTCGATCAGCTTACGATGATTCCAAGCCATGGGTATCATGCAAACGAGAGTGGTGGATCATCATTTGGCACTGACCGAAATTCTGGCAAGGCAGGATATTTTAAACCAACAAACTCGCATCTCACTTTTTTTGGGCGGTTCCTAGACAGATATTTCCCCGTCGCTGTTGGCGTGGTGATGCCAGGCATGCACATATGCTTTACCTGGAAGACAGACCATACATTTGGTTGGCACCGGGCATTCCAGGCCAGTATGATTATGCATGTGATGAACAATACAGCAATGACTGTGGCCGAAGGGCAAATAAAACAAACCCCACATAGGATAACTTTATTCCTATAGGGGAATAAACAGTATCCCACTGGCCCAGCTCAAAGCTACAATAGCACAGTGATCAGATTTACGAAGCATACATGCCGGTATCGCATTGTTCTCGTTGATGGTTAGTTGGTTATTGATTTTTACGACACGTCGACCGTTGAGTCATGTAGCGTCGCCAATCTCACACCGATTGGTCGCGGGCGAATAGTAGCGACAGGTGAGACTCGAACCCACAACCTATCGATTATGAGACTAGCATCTTGCCCCTAGACCAATCGTCCCCATTTTGAAATGTGTCCAAAATACTCATCCCGAATCCATCAGACCAGAGCAATTCTGGACACATGAATGATATTCCAACCCTCATACAATTCAGCACGCATCTGAGCTTGGCATCTGCACGGCAACAATACAAAGGTACAGGTTCCTGAACGACAGCGAGACATGTAGGACGCGTGGCCTGCCCCTTCCTGAACCCCGCAGGAGACGAGGCCAGCTTCAGTAAATACAAATAAAAAACATCTGCCGAGGTGCATAGCTCACCAGGGAGAGATTAGGCAGTGACAAATATACACTAAAGTCTTGAACGCAAAAGCATCAGTCTGGAAATCGATTGGGAAGTGCCAAACGCCGCAGTAGAATCCGATGTCTAGAAACAGCATCTGGCCACAATTACTGGCGCACCACGCTGCTCCTGCAGCGAGCGCACGATGGCAGCAGCACGTGCCAGTTGCGCCACCTTTGGTGCAGACCAACCAACATTCAGACCAATCCCGCTCGACGCCACCACCGTGTTCGCGCGTGCCGGCCTGGCGCACTCACCACCGTCTACAGCACCCTCGCGCATCAACGGGGACGTCACCGTCACGTTAGTCTGTGGCTCGAACTGGTTCGTGATGAGCGACGCGTTCTCGACGCTCAGTTTGAACACGTACTTCTCGTCCGGAGTCACCGTCTGTGGTAACACGGACGTACTCAGTGAACACGCCTCTGACGCACCTGGCTGACAGCTGCTGGACTGCTGCAATTCCATTCTCCACATAGGATGGAAGGGAACGACATATTGCTTTAAATCTTATTTGCATACACCTTAGCCTAGCAACTATAATAGCGACAAAGGCACAGAACACGCCGTGCGTGAGGTCGAACTAAGAAATAAGCTGGGTCACGTGTCACCACAGCTATCGGACCGTCGACACAGCTTCTCTCGCCACTAGCCGACAGGCCGCCGAAATGAGGGATACGGCACCAATGACAGGCTATGGATGGACACAAACCAAGCTGCAGAATTCCATATACGAGTGATATGAAGCCAACGCGAATCGTATTGCGAATCGTCCTGAGCATACTGATTTAGCTGAAAGATCTAGTCATTAAAAAACGAATGGAAAATGAGGACTCCTAAGTTGTCGAGGCATGTTCCCACTATACTGTGAATAGCATCCCTGACAACCCCATAGTCCAATCAACGGTAATCATCCAGCACAACATCAGCATCTTTGTGCATGTACACAGACCGTTCGCAGTTGGCCAAGGATCGTGATCAGCGCAACCTACCGCCAAATGTTTATGCATCAAGTTGGCGACGCGCTCCAGTAGTCCTCGTGGGCTTCTCAGCACCCAGCACCACCAACTGAACGTCCGAATAACCTTGCAGCAACAAACCCTTTGCGAGCACGCCCACGCGCGTTCAGCACCTTCAGGGTCCGCGGCAGCTCTTTACCATCCCTGGAAAGGCACGAAGCAATGAATTAATAACGTCACGGAAAATACAGAACAAATACTCACCAACCTTAATGCCCCGTCATGAAATCGCGAAATTTGAGTGGAGACCCACACTGACAATTGTACTGACATCACTTTCTTTTTACATCATTAAGTGCAGCTTTTGTATTTCCATTACAGGTTATGAAGATCAATTTCAGGACGCTGACCATACCAGCCCATGTGCCCATATGCACATCTCCAAGCAACGACAAACACATGCAGTTTTTAAGACTACAGTAGCAGCAGTTCATGATCAGTGCTGGATTAATCTGAAAACGTGAGCACATGTTATTGCACATCAAGCTTCATCTCGCACTAAAATATGGTGATTGGTGGGAGACATGGTCAGGGACAACTAGCCTTTGCACACCTCTACAGTGGCCGACATTTAACGCAATGCACCAACCCAGAATAAATACCGTAGCCTGATGCCACCCCCGAACCACACCACGCAACTCACCCGTCCTTGTTTCCGCAGCCATTGTCTTCTTTGGTTTCGGGCGCGTCAGTCTCCGCGATGTCGTCTGAAACAATTTTCAGCCTTCTCGGAGTTGGAGACAATCCTCTGAATGACATTCAGCTCCTCATCCTTGGCGTAGATCTCCTTGTTTAGCCATCACATGGCGATCATCGGCCAAGTCTGGGCTACGCATCATCGGCGGCATGGGTCCGAAGAGCGGCCCCATCGGCCCCATGGGGCAGAAGGGCGGCACGCCGCGACCTCCGGCGCGTCAGAACCACTCAATGTAGTTCATCTCCTCGTAGCGGCGCTGTTCCTCCCAGTGCATGCGTTCCTCGTCGTCCATGGCAGTCTCCTCGCGCCTCCGCCACATCTACTCGCGCATCTGCTGACGCCGGAGCTTCTCATGCAGCTTGCGCTGCTACAGGCTCGGCTTCACCTCCACCGGTGAAGCCTGTGGATGTGAAGCCGAGCCTGGTGAACTCCACCTTCACCTCGGGTTGACTTTTGTCTTGTATTGGTGCCGGTGGCGCCGGACCTTCATCCGCATTTCTTTGGCGTTGGGGTTGGGGTTATTGAAGCAGCACTCTCACAGCTTGCAATTGAAGCTCACGACCGTACCTGAAATAAGACAGCAGGAGTAAGATAACAGCACTTTAATGAACATCACAATCATAAGGCGCGCATCTTCTGCATGGGCTATACAGCGCCCACATCACAATCATTAGTAGTTAGTTTTCGTGTACATCAACTGCATGATCAGAGCTATGGCCAGATATCTTAATAAAGCATATATTAGAGGCAATGAGCACCAGCTATTTATTATGACATGATAATGTGCACATGGAACAGTGCTCTGCACCAGTTACAACAAATAATCTGCAGTTGCTGCCCGAGCGATCATGAAATTGTCAGTGGCCCGTTGAGCAGCCAAAGCAACAATTACCCTCTTCATGTTTCATGTATTCTATGTACTCTCGGCCGACCGGCTCCACTTCCTTCTCGCCGAGCGCGGCGGCGGCCGCCGCCTGGGCGTCGTCACGCACAGACTCGGCCTTCTCTTCCTTGGCGGTGCCGGCGGTCGTCTGCAGCTCCGTTCCACCTGCGCAACGTTCAGGTTAATGGCAACCTGGAAGCCACCAGCAGGACCACGTACGTGCGGGAGTACGGTCACTGCCAATCGGAAGATTCCTAACAAAGTCTCAGAAGGAAGATATTTATATGGGTTTCAGGGAAAATGACAAACTGGGATGTAGAACAGTGGGGGAAATTAGAAGTGTGTTCGACATTCGCACCATAATTGAAACACAAAGCATGCAAGTAGACATGAGTACACCGTAAGCAGTGACTTACTCCAGTCAAAAGGTGCAACATATCTTTTTTGAACCAACACGAAGCTGTCGCATCCAAAACAGCCTTGCGGTTACGACTTCTGCTCCGCGTATAGAGTGTGATCACGCATGTACCGCACAACAGCCGACCGCCGGACCCACGAGCAGATCGGACGGCAACGATTGGCGCGCGGCGCAGCTCGCTGTGGCGTACACTTCGACCGATCAGCGCAGCAGCACTGGCCGGAGATACCGGCACGCCATCCCGACACCGCATTGAGGTCACCACCGACACCACAATCAGCCCCGGACACACACACCGATAAGGGCGCCGTCCAGCGACGGATCGTGAACTGACCGATGAAGTTATCTTCCGAGTGGCCACCACCTTGGTGGTCTCGGAAGTCTTGGTCACGCTGGTGGCGGCCGCTGTGCTGGTCTTGGCCGTGGTGGTCGTCGTCTTGCCAGACAACCAGCGGCTCCGTGGGGGAAATCGGTTTTCCCCAGCTTGGTGTGCAGCTTCACGACCTATCGTAATGGAACCAGGTCAAGTCAAGGACTTAAAGATTGAAATCGCAAGTAAACACTTCCAGCTGCTGTCCAATGATGACATTATGGTACAATTACACAATCATATGGATATGCACAGCCATAATGCTGCAGGGGAGCTACAAAATGTTCCAGTTGAAGAACCCTGGGTTCTTTAATGACCCAATGTGTGTATGCTACACAACCTCGCCACTATCACACCGAATGGTTAGCGGCCAAAGAATAGCTTGCCTGGTAATGGTTTGGTCACGCACCACCCAATGAACCTAGACCCTAAACAACCTTGTGAGCGGCCTGCACGCAGTGATAGGCACACTATACGCACGCACACTATATTATTCGTGAAATAGTGTGGAATATACCACTTTCTGAACACTGAATTGACATACCTTTCAAC
The DNA here is from genome assembly GCA_034440615.1 of Ashinkailepas kermadecensis. Taxonomy (NCBI): domain Eukaryota; kingdom Metazoa; phylum Arthropoda; class Thecostraca; family Neolepadidae; genus Ashinkailepas; species Ashinkailepas kermadecensis. Next base: position 207,577 of record JAOTOM010004384.1, on the reverse strand, counting down.
AGAGTATCGACATCGTGCTTCATGATGAGTCATGAGGCGTTCATATATAATTGTCAACAGTATCTTGTTGATAAGTATCATGCTGATGCTTGCCATTGCAGATTGTGATGCATTAACATCTCTCAGCACAAATACAGAATTACCTATGTGGTTTGCTATAGAACATCAATTGTTAAGGATATGTATTTTATATAATATCACTAAATTAATTACCCCGAAATTAGGTGTCTCAAAACAAAGTAAAAAGGTGCACATATGAGTAGGCTGTTGGATCAACTGTGTTTGAAGAGTTATTTGGGCTCTAGGGCGCATCGACTACATAGGTCATATAGCAGTGTTTGAAGAACATTTTAAGCTATGTCGAGGGACATCGTTTCCATGGCGAATTTCCACATCTGGTGTTGGTCTGGACTGACTAGCTCCACATGGCGCGCACTGGCCATGTACCAGAGTACCACCTACCTTCTGGTGTTTGGCACCACGAGTGTGGGCCGCGTACGCGTCGCTGCCAGTACACGTGACGTCACGCACCTCACAGCGAAGAGTTGCCGCCGCGAGGGGCGTTCGGTGCGCCACCAGTCTGCTTCTGCGCTGCCTCCTATTTATTGTGCTTCTGCCCTTCCAGGTGATCCCGGTAGGTCTGTGTATCACACCTTCCTCAATTGTAGAAACATACGAGGTGATGCACTATGATTACGAGCGAGGGAAAAGCTGCGACAAGCTTATTCTACATACACAAAGTAGAATAAGCAAAGTACATACACAAAGCGAACTTTAAGCAGTGACCGGCCTGAACCCACCCGAACTCCCGAATCCTCAATTGATGCTTTGCTTTCCTCCAAACATTTAATGTTTCTTTCTTCATTAAACCTATGACTGATTTTTTCACCACCTTTGGCCAAAATATGTTATGTACTTGCCCACAATTTATGCTCAAAGGACAGGCCCTGTGGCGGTACTAGTCGCGTCGGCACAAGAGAGCACGGGGTGGGGCACCGGAACACCCACGCGGACCTCCGCCCACACGATACCTACTGACATCACGAGGGCCCTACAGCCCACCTATTGCCCTCACTCGTACGGCGACGATACAGAAGAAAAGTGGACACGTCACGGGCACAATAAACTCGATGAGTGGACAAGTGCGGATGTATGGACAGATTTATTTATCTGAGGGGCCATGGGCGCGGTGACTACGCGGGTCATTTTAAGCACATGGTGAACACAAATTTTGCCAGATGATGCAATACAAATATTATAAATACCAAGCGAAAGCTGACCAAAATGAATCACTCAAATTCGATGGACCAGGAAGAATTAATTGCTAGCTTACAAACGAAATTTAACCTAAACCAAACTGTTCCAAAGCTATCCTAAAGGGCACGCCTAATCACAATCCACCCTTCCAAGCAGTGTGCACCACACAAGGCAAAAAAATACAAACAATTTTACAAGATACACGCAAAATGCACCATCATCCACACCATCCTTGCAACATTGAATGATTCAATGACTGGATTGACTGCTGCCATCCCGGTGAAGTACAATTAACCTTGATGTATACTACACCCTACACCCGACGATGCATCATAATGGTAGTCATCTTACCTATGGTTGTGTGTGTGAGAATGTTGGAACATGACAATTACAACTTTGCCATGTTCAGTGTTCTCATTGTCCTATTGCACCACTGTATATCAACTATGCCACATACTTGACAAAGCTGAAAAGCTAGGGTGCCAAATGAGTTGAGAAAAATAACCAAATATAAATGTCTGTGCAAAACGAGGTTAACAGAGCCCAACCACTTCCAGGGAGTCAGGGAAACACCAGCACCGACCAAGCCGTGGCGTGCGCAACTCACATGCGGACCAGCACAGCTGATCTTGTAGACGTCGCAGTAGTGCAGTTGCTGCGGCTTGGGGGTTGCTTCAGCTTAGGCCGCTAGCGCCGCCGACGCCGGGCCGCACGGCCTTCCACGCGCCGGCGCCTTTAGGTGCTGTGCGCGCCTGCTGTTGGCCGTCCAGCGTCGCAACGTTATACAACGCTGCATCGTAGCCGCCGTAGCCATCTGTGCAGTGCACAGAAACGGACGAGTCAAATATCACTCAAGAGGCAGGCCCCATAATTCCAGAACAAATTCACTAACAATCTAAGGACATGCTATATAAATATAATACATCATGGACTGTAGTAATCCGGAATGGTAGGAACGCAACCACGAACTGAAATGTGCGCCCACAAACTAAGAGCCAGACCCACGGACAGGTCACTGGCCCTACTCTCGGGGCAAGCACGGTCGCCATGCGACGCGGGCGCGCCAGAACGGCGACCACGCGACACGCGCTGAGCCGCGCCCTCATCTGCCACAGACGGCCGACCGGGAGCCCAGACCGGCAGCTGACTACTGTGGACCAGCAATGGTAATGAATAATATACCTGTACATGCATTGTGCATTTAATACATATATATAGTCCTATATACGCAAACATTCGAGATGGTATGACATAGATAGTAAACAATATGAGCTAGCATTGAGTAACACTACATGCTATCCTACAGACGAGTAGCACCTGATGGGGACCAACTTCTGTTGGCAGTGGCAGCTGCTGCAGCCACGGCCTGGTCGGGGTGAGTGTAGGACTGGGCGGCGCCAGCTGCAGGGTAACTGTACGTCTTCGCGGTCACCTGGCCAGCAGGACGTGCGGTGGCGTTCTGGTAGCCCGCCGTGTACGTGGTCGACGACGTCGCTGCAAGGTGAATCGCCACTACAAACCAGCGCACCAGTGATACATTTTCGTAGGCAGTTCAGCTGGATTTCATCACTGGATTCATTCAGCTGGACAGTTCCCATGACTTGGTTCATTCGACATCTAGTTGACAGGCGTCATGTACTTGCTTACTATAAAATCAGTCATAAAGTGTTTAGACTTAACAAGAGCCACAAGGGCCCATCCAGCTAAGTCTGTAAATGGAACATACCATAAGCCCAGAAAAGACCTACCCCAACCATCATCCCATCCTAAAGAAATCCACCAACATCCCACACACCTATCAATGCCTATCTGCCCTAGCTATCCACCCATATTCCCTTGATCCCTCTGAACACATGTGGATTGAATGAATTACCAATAATTTTCAAACTGCATCCATGCCTGCCTGCATCCAAGGGATCTGTGCCGTGCGCACTTACCATAAAACTCACCCCAACCATCACAAATTAGAACCAAAAAACAAGATGTTCCTGTCTAAAAAAAAATTGTCCACCCTACCTTTAAATACATTCAATGAGGAACTCCCCACACCAACAGGCAGCTTATTCCACTGATCAACAACCCTTTGACTGAAGACATGTTGTCACTTAACTACACCTAAACTTGTCTAACCTGAATCGATGACGCCTATGCGATACTCTAAACTGAAGAGCGTCATTATAATTGACTTGATCTAGTCTTTTAACAATTTTGTACATTTCAATCATGTCCCCCCTCAATCTCCTATACTCAAGTGAGTACATATTTAATGCCACAAGCCTTTCTCCATATTCTAAGTTACCTATTCCACTGATGAGTCCAGTTGCTTTGCACTGCACTTTTTCTAACATATGCATATCTTTTTAGGTAGTGGCTCCATGCTTGTACAGAACATTCCAAGTGGGGTCGCACATATGCTAAGTTTTTCATGACTTCCTTGCTCATGTATCCCACACTTCTATTAACGAGTCCCAGCATTCCGAGTGCCCTGTTCCCAGCTGGGATACATTGCTTTTCTGCTTTAAGGTTTTTAAACCAACACACTAAGTCTATTTTCTCTTCAATAACATTCTTACCTCCCATTGCATATCTGAAAGTCTCACCTACAAACCCCAGATGCATAACCTTACTCTCATCATAGTTGAAAGACATCTGTCATTGATCAGCCCACCTTTTTAGGTCCTCCAAGTCTAGTTGAATATTACTAGATTGATCACTACTGTTTGCCACTCCTAACAGTTTGATGTCATCAGCAAATTTGAACACTATTTCTCAGTCCTACCTCAATGTTATTCACAAAGATGATAAAGAGAAGTGGCCCTAGAACAGTCATGTGGGACTCCACTCAGAATATCCATCCAATCAGATTTACGTCCATTTAATGCTACCCTTTGTTTCTTTCCCCTCAACCATGCTTCAATCCAACCTAGAACTTTTCCAACAATCCCACATTGCTGTAGTTGATGAATTAGCCTCCCATGTGGAACTTTATCAAAAGCTTTGCTAAAGTCCAAGTACACAACATCCATCCTGATTTGATTGTATACTTCATTAGTAACATACTCAATGAACTCCAACAGGTTAGTTAAACAAGACCTTCAAGATCTAAATCCATGTTGAGCACCCCTTAAAAAGGTTGGGCCTATCAAGATGAATCTGAACATTCTGTTTAACCAGATTTTCCAGTACCTTGCAAACTATGGAGGTAAAACTGACTGGCCTGTAGTTCCCTTCACGCTTCATACTTCCCTTTCTGAAAATTGGTACATTTGCATTTCTCCATCTTCAGGTACTTCAGAATATTCCATAGACTGTCTGAAAATGATATCAGGGGGAACTGCTAAAGCTTTAGCACACTACTAAGACCCTAGCATATATATCACCTGTTGGTTATTGGTTTTACGACACGTCGACCGTTGAGTCATATTGCGTCGCCAATCTCTCACGCCGATTGGTCGCGGGCGAAGAGTAGCGACAGGTGAGATTGGAACCCAAAATCTTTCGATTGTGAGGCGAGCATCTTACCCCTAGACCACTCGTCCCCATATATATAGATATAGATATATATATATATATATATATATATATATATATATATATACACCTGGTACGGAAGCATTATTAGGTTATATATTCTGCAACTGCTTTTCTACAGCTTCTGTAGTTATTGCAGGATCCTCCAGCCAATCACCTGTCACGGCATGACCTTCAGTTGTTTCTATTGTACCAGAATTCTCTTTAGTTTAGACTGATGAGAATTGCTGACTTAGGGATTCCACAATATCACAATCATCAACCACTATTTTCCCAACTACCCCCAGTAGCCCTACACAACACTTTTTAGCCTTGAAGTTGTAGAAGCTAAAGAATCTCTTAGCATAACCTGCCGAATATTCCCAACCTAATTTGATTTCAGCCAGTCTTTTAGAACAAACCTTACTATATTTCTAGCCATTTTATATGATTTGAGGTTTACATCAGTTATCTTTTAGTTTCTTGAATGCGTTTTTTTAACTCCAGTTAATGTTCTACTTCCCTGGTCAGCCACAAAGGGTGCTAAACTCTGGTTAATCTAATTTGCCTATTGGGAATGAACCTATCCTGACCTTGAAATCTTCTATCATTCCCCACATTTCATAAGCATCCAAGCCCCTCAACAAGTCTTCGTCATGAATTTCGTTCAGGAAGATCCTGAACTAATTGTAATTCCCTTTAGCAAAATTTGGAATAAATGCTTTATTGGTTCCTACATTTCCAACATACAATGGGATGTGTATAATGTTGTGATCACTAGTACCAAAGGTCTCTCCTATGTTCTCATTTTTAATCAAAATTTTCCTCATTAGTAAGCACAAGATCAAATATTTATTTTTCCCTTGTAGGTTCATGTGTCATTTGAAAGAGGAAACTTTGGGGACGAGTGGTCTAGGGGTAAGATGCTCGTCTCGCAATCGAAAGATTGTGGGTTCGAATCTCACCTGTCGCTACTCTTCGCCCGCGACCAATCGGCGTGAGAGATTGGCGATGCTATATAACTCGGCGGTCGACGTGTCGTAAAACCAATAACCAACCAAAGAGGAAACTTTCCTCAAAATAAGCCACGGAACTTCAGGAAATTTTTGATAAAGGATGTTTTGGGAATTTTTGGGATTTTTTTTTCAGAAAATGATGTTCATGAATATGACAGAAGTAGAAGTAGAAAAATGAGTGGATATAACCACTCATTTTTGTTCCCGATTCTTACTTTTCAATTTGAACTACGGCGTATCGGTACGGTGTGATGACGTCATAGGTATGGCACAGAGGCTTCGACTGGCTAATGCTACAAATGGTTCACATACCTTAATGAGATGGTCGAAGTAGCTTAACCTAACCTAACCTCATGGTGCATTATATAAATTATAGCTATGATAAACTGAGAGGTAAGCAGGTTAGGTTAGGTTAAGCTACTTCGACCATCTCATTAACGTAAGTGAACCATTTGTAGCATTAGCCCGTCAACCTAACCTCATGGCACATTATATAAATTATAGCTATGATAAACCAAGAGGTAAGCAGGTTAGGTTAGTTTATGTTAAGCTACTTTGACCATCTCATTAAGGTATGTGAACCGTTTGTAGCATTACCCAGTCAAAGCCTCAGTGCCATACCTATGACATTACACCATACCAATGTGATGTCATTGTCCAAATTGAAAAGTAAGCATCAGGGTGGGAATTAAGGCACTTCTTAAGAGATTTTATATCTGAAAACATTTTTGCACTCCGGGTTCATACTGGATAGGATGGGATACACATGTACTCAGACACAAATGTGGGAACAAAGATAGCAATAAAAACAAACAGAACGACACCCAAAAAAAAAACGCTGGTTATTCCACTTACGGTCACCACTCACTTTTAACTAATCACTTTTTGTAGCAGTCAGCAGCCGGACCACAGCTTCACACACTCCATCAATCTGAACCACCGGAATTGCCGACAACGCGCCAACAGCAACTTGCAAGATGATGCGTATGCGCACTGGGAACACTGTTCTCTGGCTCTGGAGCCGCATCTCAGAATACCTGTGTTCCTGCCACCCTATAGTGGGAAACTTTGACAGTTTTAAGAGACGTCTCCGGAGCCCCGGAGGCCACCGATCAGAATTGGCTGCGTTAGCGTTTTCTGTTCTGAAATCTGTCTGTCAACCAATCAATGCAAGGTATTTTGTATATGACGTCATAACCATTAGCAACTTTGAACACATGGTTAACACTGTCCACACAGGTTAACAGTAAACACAAGACCTTGACCGATCCTTTGCTTTGATCACATCCAACTGTGGCGTGTGCGGTAGCGGAGTTGCGTTCGTATTACGTGGGAAATTGGCTGCGTAGGTAGGTATGCGCTCTGAGCTGAGGGTGAAGTGTGAAGTTTTTTGTTTGTTTTTCATATGGCTAGCCTTGTACTGAGACCAACAGTGAAAGGAAAACGATTTCTCCTGTGAGTTATAAGAAACGAAACAGTGCTGATTATTACGGGTCACTGCCGGGCGGTGCCATCCATTGTTCACTTCTTTGTTCATATGTTTTGGCATTTGATTTGACCAAAAATGAGAATATTACTTATGCATATTATGTAGGTACTGATTTAGATTTTTCCGGTCGGCTACTGGTAAACAGATTCCATGCACACAAAAATAATGTCCATGAAAATGTACTCCAGAAGAAATCGGTATACACCCAGACTCCCAACCGGGAAAGTAAGCTTCCCACTCTGGTAAGGGTTTTTGGGCGCATCAACTGCATTGGTTATACAGCCACTCTGGTAAGCATCAGCACCGAAAATGAGTGGTCGCATATTCTTAGTCATGTTCATAAACATCATATTCTGAAAAAGTATTCCCACAATTCCCAAAACACCATTTATCAAAAATGTCCAGGCCCTAGCTGGCCTGGAAAAACTGTTTTCAACAACTGTTGTATGTCAATGTAGGTAGGTAGGTAAATGTTTGGAAAAATAGGCTGATCCTAGTTTGGGGATCCTGAACATTATCGGTTCCAGAAAATTATTTGTTTTTCCATCTGGAAGTTGAAGTTCCTAGGTTATTAACTTTTGACAACGAACTGCTGTGATCAAGGAAAAGTGCTAAAAATTCACTGAAATGGGTGCAAGTTGAGTTACCATGCATAAGGTTTGAATACAAATATTATCCATACCAGATGACTACAAAATGTTACTCTCCAAATGCCAGATTACAAAGCACAAATCCGACCTGGTGTATGCATGATAATAAAATGTGTCTGAACAAATGCTCACTGGAAAGAATGGGAAAAGATTATAACTCACCTGGTGAGCGGAATACAAATATATTTGCTAGGAAGCAAATTGCGTTTGCAAATTGCAATCACATCCCATTTCTGTGTTGTGTTCTTGGCACTAGAATTGACTCATGCATGATACTGATTGTGAATACCAAGCTCAGCATTAATACTTTTTTTGTTGTAGTTATTGTTATCCGTTTTTGGTAAATAACTTAAGTACACCTCATTCTTTACTCACTGGCAGCTGATAAGTTGACAATTGTAATGCTAAGCATCAATAATTATACTGTGTTTTTACTCCCTACCTTGTGTCATGGCATACTATTTACAAAGATACATGCTTTATATCATTTGTTCATAACTTGCATTTGAGTCGCAAGACTCAAATGACGCATTGTGATTAAAATGATTGACTCATGATTCAACTTATTTAAAAAAGAAAGAAAGATGTGATTCAACTCACGACTCAGGATATGTTTTTGGGAAAAGATTCAGCTCACGACTCATCCAAAAACGATTGATTCATGAGTCCATTCTCGATTCAACTCGAGTCGAGCACAAGTCTGACCCCTAGCAGCATTACTCTTCCTCTCTTGCAGTACATCAAACCTATTATTGATGTCAATTTTCCTTAAAGCTAGTCTGGTACTCGGGCATCCAGCTACTTTCCACTCTCTACTATCCTGGACCAAGCTATCTCCATCCATATCACTCCTAGACTCCTGCACCTGACTTGCCTGGCTGGCATTTCCTATGACCGTTGAAGTGTCACAAAACACTTCAGGTGCTTCACCCCCTTGATAACATATCTACTTTCCTACTCAAGCCCCCAATGACTCCCATACATTTACACTTCCCACAGTCACCTTGCATTTATATTATATATATATATACATATTCTTTTTGGTAAATGTATGAAGGTAAAATTAATTTGTTTTAATACAGGGTATTTCAACGTAAAAATGATGCTGTGGCCAATCATTTTCTCAGCAAATGATTATTTTTCAGTTGGTTGGTTATTTGGGCTTAGGGGCGCATCAACTGCGACGGTCATACAGCGCCCATTTATTTTTCAGTTGGCAAACTAAATACACCATCATAATCTTCACACTGCAAATATAGCACATAGCGTATGATTATCCGTACCCGATGCGTCAGATGTGAAAAAAGAAAAGATTCAACACTTCATGCACTCAATTTAATACTATGACATCAAAAACCTTATATTTCTGCCTTGATTAAACATTATTTCCAGGAATGAATACTCTCAACCAGACGCATCCACTGCCAAGGCCAGAATTTCATTGTGATGCTGTATTATTTTATTTCTCATATATATGATGTCATGGCTGCACAAATTTGTTTTGGACAATTCTGGGTTTCTGGCTAGGTTATGTTACATTATATTATGATATAATATATTTTACATTATGCTACATTATCTCCAATTACTACACTGCATACACTGGAGAACACTGCCTAAAGTGAAAAATTATTCATGAAATAGGGTGGTATATACCACCTACTGAACAGTTAATTGACATACTTCCCAAAGGAGTATCAACATCGTGCTTTTTGGTGGGTGTTGTGGAGTCTTCATTCCTCGTTTTCAACTGTATCCCGCTTACAGGCATCATGCTTATGTTCACCGTAACGGATCCGGGATGGTTGTAATGCACATCTCAAAATGTAATTCCAGGTGAAGGGATTACCTATGTGCTTTGTTATACAATACCAGTTTATAGCATAGGCATTTGCATCGTTATCGTTGGTATCGGTGCCACCAAATTAGGTACCTCTCAAAGCACACAAAGCGTGAACAGTGACATGTACTAGATTATCTCAAAACCACTGGTTTTGTAGTTCTTAACATATTTTAATAACATTACTTCCATGGTGATTTCGACATCCTGCCTTACCAGTTTCGACATCTCACATCTAACGAGAAATCATTATTTTAACACAGACTGCCTACGGTCAAGAGCGACAAAATATTTGGATTTTCTTCCGGAAGAACATGTTTATGAACGTGATTCGAAAGATGCGATTACTCGTTTTCTCTGTAAATGCTTACTTCTCGGTTAATCTTAGTGATAATTTATATAATGTGCCATATATGCCACACCACATATGGTGTGGCATGTAACACCTTTTTCATGTCAAAAATGATTAATTTCCACCTCTACCACATAGATGACATCATTACTATTCCACCAGAACACCAACTAAGCACAGCATGGCTCTGACCGTGATGTACGGATGACGTCGCGATAAATATTATGCTTGTGCTTTTAAATTGAGTTTATATTGGTTTAGATAAGAGTAGATTGTATTAAGTTAGGTTATCCTACTTAATTATGAATTATCATACTATTTGTTGGAAGTAGTGAGGCAAGACTAGACCGAGCCGTGCTGTTCAGTGGGAAACTTACTTTCCGGGTTGGGAGTCGGAGTGCATACAGATTTCTTCCGGAGTACATTTTCATGGATATTACTTTTTATGCATGGAATCTGTTTACCAGCAACTGACCGGAAAAACCTAAATCAGTACCTACATAATATGAATAAGTAATATCATTCTCATTTTGGGTCAAAGCAAATGCAAAAACATACAAACAAAGAAGTGAACAATGGATGGCACCGCCCGGTAATAATCGGCACCGTTTCGTTTCTTATAACTCACAGGAGAAATGCATTTTCCTTTTACTGTTGGTCCCAGTACAAGGCTAGCCATATGAAAAACAAACAAAAATACTTCACACTCAGCTCAGAGCGCATACCTACCTACGCAGCCAATTTCCCACGTAATACGAACACAACTCCGCTACCACACACGCCACAGTTGGATGTGATCAAAGCAAAGGATCAGTCAAGGTCTTGTGTTTACTGTTAACTTGTGTGGACACTTAACCATGTGTTCAAAGTTGCTAATGGTTATGACATCACATACGAAATACCTTGCATTGATTGGTTCAGACAGATTTCAGAACAGAAAACGCTAACGCAGCCAATTCTGATCAGTGGCCTCCGGGACTCTGGAGAACATCTTAAAACTGTCAGTTTCCCACTATAGGGTGGGAGGAACGCAAGTATTCCGAGACGTGGCTCCGGAGCCGGAGAACAGTGTTCTAAGTGCGCATCATCCTGCAAGTTGCTGTTGGCACGTTGTTGTCAGCAATTCCGGTGGTTGAGATTGATGGAGTGTGTGAAGATGTGGTCCGGCTGCTGACTGCTACAAAAAGTGATTAGTTTGAGTGGTGACCATAAGTAGAATAACCAGCAGTTTTTTTGGTAAATTCCCAGAACTAGGTAAAATGTGATTTTTCGGATTTTTTTTAATACGGGGTATCTTAACGTAAAAATCATGATGCGACCACTCATTTTCTCCGCAAATGATTACTTTTCAGTTGGCAAACAAATACACAACCATAATCTTCACTCTGCAAACATAGCACATCACGTATAATTATCCGTACCTGGTGTGTCACAGACGTGATAAAGAAGACATTCAACACTTCAGGCACTCGATTTGATACTTTGACATCGAAAACCTTGTTTCTGCCTTAATTCGACATTATCTCCGAGAATGCATATACTCGCAACACGCAGCGCCAGCCACCGTCGATAAGGGTGGCGTCAACATTCCTTGCGATGCTGTATTATTTTATTTAAATATATTTGATGACGTCATGGCCAAAAAATTTGTTTCGGATAATTCTGGTTTTCCGGTTAGGTTATATTATATTATTATATTATATAATTAAATATGAATATATAAATAATACAACAAAATAAAATAACCTAACCTAACCTAGACTAAGATAACGTAGCATAATATATAAAATATATTATATCATAATATAATCTAACCTAACCTAACCTAACCGGAAAACCAGAATTACCAGAAACAAATTTTTCGGCCATGACATCAAATATATTGAAATAAAATAATACAGCATCGCAAGGGATGTTGACGCCACCCTTATCGACGGTGGCTGGCGCGGCGTGTTGCGAGTATATGCATTCTCGGAGATAATGTCGAATTAAGGCAGAAACATAAGGTTTTTTCGATGTCAGAGTATCAAATCGAGTGCCTGAAGTGTTGAATGTCTTCTTTATCACGTCTGACACACCAGGTACGGATAATTATACGCGATGTGCTATGTTTGCAGAGTGAAGATTATGGTCGTGTATTTGTTTGCCAACTGAGAAGTAATCATTTGCGGAGAAAATGAGTGGTCGCATCATGATTTTTACGTTAAGATACCCCGTATATAAAAAATTCCAAAAAATCGCATTTTACATAGTTCTGGAAATTTACCTTCTTTTTTTGGTGTCGTTCCATTTGTTTTTATTGATATCCTTGTTCCCACATTTGTGTTGGAGTACATGTAAAGCCCATCCTATCCAGTATGAACCTGGGGGCAAAAATGTTTTCAGAGATAAAACAGTGTAGGATTTCCATATTTTTTTCTTGGTAGTGGAGTACATAATTTTTAACTGGAGTACAAAATGTTGAGCTGGAATACAAAAATAGCAATGCACTTGCCGACAATTAACCTTGTTTTAATGGGGCTGAAAACCAATGTTAGCATTGTTGTATGCATAAACATCTTGGCAAACATCCATGTCCAAAATTTTGCTGCAGTAAAAAAATGAGGAGTTGTCCATAATTAGGTAGCATTGCTTTAATGGAATTACAAATCAATGTTAGCATTTCATGCTGTTACATGCTCAACAATTACACGTTTTACCACACCAGAATTTTACATGGGACACAAGTAAGACTCACTGGGCAATAATGTAGTGCATCATGCCTTGAACCCTTTTTAAAAATGGGAATAACTTGTGAGGTTTTCTAACCATCAGGAAGACTTCCAGTAGAAAGATGAGTTTGAAATGATGAAAATGGTTTTATAAGCTCCTCACAGCAAGATACAATTAACTGGGGGTGGACCCCATCAGTGGATCCTGGGAGGGATGGCGGGCACCATGAGGAATCGAAACCCATGACAACCGCCGAGCCAAGGCTTTACACCATTCCACCTTCACCACCAACCTCTGCACCAGGCAAACAAAACCTTCTGGCTGATCTATTTACAACAGGGGAGAAAAACCAGGCATGGCAAACACCACAGCCAACCCCTACTTCTCTGAACAATGGTCTCTATCGTGCGCCACTTCCTGCCACACTCGCCAGTGTGATCCAAACTTATGGAAATACGACTTCACATCTCATGATGACAATCGACAGAGAGTGAAACCGAATGGGCACACTTAGCTATCACTGCCAGTACACATTTGGGTACCCACACCACAAACCTAAAAAATAATCAACCCACAAACACTCACCAACTCCATCATCCCGTCCCTCCCAACAGTTGTCAAAGATGTACTGGAAAATAGAGCCGGGTCTGATTCGCTTACCCCAGCGGTAAAACTACGGCGGATTACCGGGCCGGCAACAGATGGGTCGGAGTAAAATCGGAACAGGTATTACAGACCCTTCACCGACACTGATGAACTCCAAATGCAGTTATATTTCAAGGCGCACAATTTATCTTAGCACAGATTTCAAAAATATTATTGGACAGTCATTCATAAGTTCACAAATGGCATTGGTTTCTTGGTGTTGTCACCTCGGAGAACTTCATTGCTCCAAAGCCACTTTGAGGAAATATAAAGTGACTTTTTGCATTGAACAGGCTCATGGTGTCTAAAAAAGTTGTCTCTTTAACAAAATGACCTTCGATTGCGCATTCAAAGCATCTTAATTGCCAAACGGGGCCTGAAATATTTACTCCGGCGATACCAAGTACCGCCAGTTTTGCCAACTAGGGATATTTGCCCATGACTCAGAATAATAAATATTGAATAAATGTTGATTAATATAAATGCATAATATATAACAATAAATATTGATAAATATTGAATAAATATTGAATACATATTTAATTAAATATTAACGATATAGTGACACAAAAGTAGGATCTTCTCACATGACGTCACATGCCGCCAGTTGTAACTGGCCGGCGGAGACGTTTTAGCGCAACACCGAGAAACATGTCTTGGTATGGCATGCTGTACAGGCTGTACGCGTTTCAAAGTTTTGTTATGGTCGACAGGGGTTGTTGGTGAGTGGGCGCATACGGACTGCTGAAACTGCTAGTTGTTTTCAGGTATGGACTTAGAGTGGTAGAACTCAACCAAACAATGTTGTTCTTCCTTTTCCCTTCTGGAGTACAAAATATTTCATTTTGTCCAGTCACAATCCTGGAGTACAAAATTTATTGGTATGCATAACACCAACAAATGCCAGTTTTTCCAACACTGAGATAAAATCTCTTAAGAAGTGCCTTAATTCCCACCCTGGTGCAGTTTTAGTTTTTTGGGCATTCTGGTGGAATAGTAATGGTGTGTCATCTATGTGGCAAAGAGGCAGAAATAAAGCATTTTCGACATGAAAGTGTTGAATCAACTGCGTGAAGTGTTGAATGTCCCTTTAATCACATCTGAGAAGTGCCAGGTGAGGGATGGATAAATTATGGAACAAAGAACAGCTGTGTGGCATATATGGCACATTATAGATATTATCACTAGGATTAACTGAGAAGTAAGCATTTACTAAGGAAATGAATGATCGCATCTTCCGAATCACTTTCATAAACGGTATTCCGAGGAAAAAAATCCTAAAATTCCACATTTTATGAAAAATTTACCAAAAATTACATGTGAATAGATAAATAAAAATAAAACAACCTGAACTAGACAAGGTAACATACCATAATATATCCTATATTATAATAATATAATCTAACCAGAAAAAAGAATCATCCAATACAAATTTTTCGCCACGTCAAATATATGAAAAATAAAAGAAAACAGCATCGCAAGTATCTTCCGACCTTCGCTGCACTCATCTGGATAAGAGTATTCATTCTCGGAAATTAATGTCTAATTAAGGCAGAAACAAGTTTTTTGATGACAGAGTATTATATCAAGTGCATGAAGTGTTGAATTTCTTAATCACGTGACACACCAGGTATGAATAATTATACGCAATATGCTATATTTGCAGAGGTTATGTGTATTTGTTTGCAAACCCAAAAGTAATCATTTGCAGAGAAAATGAGTGGTTGCATCATCATTTTTACTTTAAAATGACCGGTATTAAAAAATCGAAAAATGCTATTTTACCTAGATTGCAATATAATTCCTTTTTTTGCTACTCTTATTACCAAGTCTAGTTAAGGTACACCTTTACTAACAAAGTTACAAGGCTAGCTAGCAACTAATGCAACAGAGCAGTGAACGAGTTTATTGTACTTGCCTGATCTAGCAACTCACACTGAATAAATGACAAGATATCTCTACTTACGCAAACTAAACTAAGGAAAGATAATCTGTGATTCGGACTCACCAGCCACAAACTCCAACTAAATACTAATTAATCCAAAAAGGGCTACACCTCTAGGCTTACAATTACATCAATATATGAAGACATACCAAGTGTAATTTAAGCTCACAATTTTAGTCTTAAACTATCTTAAGCTTAAACACCAGACACAAACTTATTCCTCTACAACACAGGAGCCTAAGCCACGAGGCCGCGCCACCCGCCTACGAATCGTCCACGTGGCCGATCGACAATTCTAGAAGTTTATAATACCTAGGATAAGTCTATATACTCAATTTAAACAATCTAACCCCCCACCTTTTAACCTAGGAACAAATCCTGCCTCCAGTAATCACCTGTACCCAATATTCCCTCGGCACGAGAGCGCCGAATCACGACCTGCCGCGACGAAGGTAGAGCAGTGAGTGGACCTTGGGCCTGTGGTCCCGCGTCCTCGCGCCCTCATCCGGAACAGGTTGAGCGTCCATTTTCTCTACCGGCCGTTCCCGCGTCTCATCCGGAATTGGTCTGCGCTCATTGAATCTCCACCGGATGGGAAAAACATCAACACATCCTCGAGAAGGTTTCGTAGGTATATTTACTAAGAGGGGAAGTGAGTTTAGTAGGAATATTTATTCCCGTGACTCATCCGGAATTGGTTTACCTCAACCGGATGAGAAAAATCTAATCCGGCCGGTCAGCGGATGAGGAAGCGGGAAATCGGAATACGACAAATTTGCCGCAACAGTGGCGTTTAGATTCAAAACATTTATGCCGTGATTTCTGTCGGAAGAACGATACTTGGGTCATATATTTCGTAATTACTTTGTTTTAGAGCTGTTTGTTTTTCAAGAGGAAGTAAAGTCCTAAGAATCATGAGGTATGTAATGGTTGTGATGAGTCGCCCGTGTGTCGTATCACAAGGTACATGACACTGAGCACCCGCGCAATCAGCCCCCATTTAGCGCATAGTAAATGTCATGGGTTAATTGATTGTGATGTATGTCGAACCGTATGGTTTTGAGAGGCTTCCCCCCGAGGTAGTTCCATTTTTAATATATATTTCTATGCGCACTCCCGGTCGATTCTAGTCCTTTCATTTTCAATTAATTACTTTGCAGGTGCCATCGGGTTAGTTATGAAGTGATCACACTTAATAAGAGCCACACGCAGGATTAAATCAATGCCTCTCCTATCCATACTGCTTGCTGATGGTAAGATGGTGACTATGAGCCTGCTCCGAACTGCTCCAAGTTGCTCTACTCTTTTTTTTTAGCAGGGTCAGGAACAGACCCATGGTCCATCTTCGTCCGCCGGCAGAAAACAGAGAATGGCACAGATTTGCACATATGCGCCAAATAGCACTACAACCATACCACCGCCAACAGCTGATTGAAGTACAAAACTCTACCGGTCGTTCCCGCGCCTCAACCTGGAAGACCTCTTCTGGCCGAAACTCAACCTATTCCGGATGAGGGTTCGGGAACAGACCCCTAATCCGGCCGGTCGGCGGTTGAGAGAGCAATACGAGAAACGTGCCGCAACAGTGGCGTTCAGCATCAAATACTTTTTTAACCTGGGGCTTAGGCCGGGAGCACAGCCATTGGGTTGTATAATTCGCACTTTCTTATTTTAGAGCTATATTTTTTTAAAGAAATCAAAGAGACATGGGATATGTGATGGATATGAGCAGTCACCCATGTTTTGTGCTATGCCCCTTTTTGTTCCCAATATTCACCGCTAATTATGCACGTCAAAGGCTGGGCTCCGTGTCTGTGCTGGTGCACTCAAACATATATATCATCAAGGGTAATATATTTACATGTATTTACATTGCACGCCAACAGGACCGGGACACGTTCCTGGCACACGCCTTCTTCGTCCAATCCCCCCTCAATACATACATACATACCCTGTACATAGGCGTGCGACGTCGGCGCCACCAGCCGTTTCGCACGTCCCT
Organism: Ashinkailepas kermadecensis; assembly: GCA_034440615.1. Classification (NCBI taxonomy): domain Eukaryota; kingdom Metazoa; phylum Arthropoda; class Thecostraca; family Neolepadidae; genus Ashinkailepas; species Ashinkailepas kermadecensis. The sequence goes on along the minus strand of JAOTOM010004384.1, from coordinate 190,159 downwards.
CACACATCACATCGAATTTAGTCTATTTGCCCCCCCCCCCCCCATAAGATGGGTCGCTCCTTTCAACAATTAATTGGGTTGAGGGGAAATAGCTGTGATAGAAAATAGGCCGGTTTTGAAGAAGGAAGAAGGCATGGCAGACCGATGGCACTCACATATTTGCTGCTCGGCTGGCCTCTTCGGTCGTCTCGACTCTGCCTGAGCTCCGTCCATCAGTGAGAGACTGCCCGAGTGAGAGAGAGAGAGAGAGAGAGAGAGAGAGAGAGAGAGAGAGAGAGAGAGAGAGAGAGAGAGAGACAGAGAGAGACAGAGACAGAGACAGAGACAGAGACAGAGACAGAGACAGAGACAGAGACAGAGACAGAGACAGAGACAGAGACAGAGACAGAGACAGAGACAGAGACAGAGACAGAGACAGAGACAGAGACAGAGACAGAGACAGAGACAGAGACAGAGACAGAGACAGAGACAGAGACAGAGACAGAGACAGAGACAGAGACAGAGACAGAGACAGAGACAGAGACAGAGACAGAGACAGAGACAGAGACAGAGACAGAGACAGAGACAGAGACAGAGAGAGAGAGAGAGAGAGAGAGAGAGAGATAGACATAGAGAGAGTCCGCGAGAGATCGAGAGGGAGAGCCTTTTCTGTCTTGCAGGGTGTGAAATAATGTAAGCTTCCTTACAGCATCATGCCAGGGCACACGTCATGGTCACGCGACTGACTGTGCTTTCCAGGTCAACAGCCCTGGACATCCGATGACCAACAACAATGGCTCGCACCCTGCAACTCTACTGCACCGGCGGGTCGCGCCGTCTCTAACATCAGAGATATTCTCAGAGCTCTGGTTGCAGTCAGAGCTCGACCGCTCGTGGGTATCACTGCTGACCTCGGACGTTTCGGCGGTACCGCACTGCAGCATGGCGTCACAGCGCCGGACCGCGTCACTTCCGACTGACGCGGCAGAGGCATCATACAGCCTCCGTCTGATCTCAGAGCCAGCTCCGGTCGCCCGACTCTCAGTGCTGCCCTCAGCACACCACAAGCCAATGGTGATATCCAGTAACATGTCACCAGACTGCTGAGTCACCTGCACACAGGCAGCCGACAGATCGTGGCGCCACAGCGCCTCTGGCATCTGACATTTCACAAACACAGTAATATTCATCCAGCAGTCAACCATTATTCTGTGTTACTATTACCTTCATAAATCATAGACACACATGCAAGACACACCTGTAATCACAGATTCACACCTCACATCATGGACACACCTAACATCACAGACTCACCTGACATCACAGACACATTCAACATTGGCCACGGAATATGACATCTGCCATACCTGTCATCCCCCCCCACACACACACTGCACGTGTCCTTTCAGACAACTGTCATAATATTCATGTACTTACACACCTGTCATCTCTCAGTCATGTACACACACACACACACCTGCCCAAGTGTGGTTCTCAGAATAGACTTGTCAACATACATTACTCACGACAAATCACATTGACGTCAAGACGGCGGAGGCGGCCTCGAGATCACGCCGGTGGTGACACTCCCCTCCCATAATGTACCTATCTAATTTACTTGTCACAATTTGTTACGCGTTTCTTCGTTGCTCAGTGCACAAATGAAGCCAGGAATCGGAAAACGGGAAACATTCCTCAGCAGTTCGAATTTCGTGTCAACGTCTCGCAGACAGAGACATGGAATACTCGAATGAGGGTATATTCAGTCAAATTAAGCGGCCATCTTGACTAACAACATGTTGTTGCACTAAATTTTGTTATCTGGAGTCTCAGATGTTCCTAAAAACACACTTAATTATAGCGCAAAAAACACTTTTGTGAAGCGTGTAGACGTTGAGATTCAAACAAGGTGCCGGCCCGTTACATAGGAGAAACGTTGGTGGACTTGCGGAACCCCTAAATGTTCTTCAATTCGAACGAAATTTTATATTTGGAGTTTCCTCAGCCAACGTCACCAAACGATAGATGATCCCGTTATAATTTCTAACTTTGAATTTTTGAAACACCCTAATATATATACATGTATATATATATATATATATATATATATATATGCATACATATATGTGTGTCTGTACTTCCAGACGAATAAAGTGGTGGATAACGGTTCTTAATTTTGTTCCGGCTGACCAAGCCTATGCAAGAGATGCAAAAATAAAGCCTATTTCCATAGAGTATTTGGGGCTGTTTGCCTCTGGTTTATTATGTTATTCTATTATTAATTAATATATTGCGCATGTAATTTTTTTTCTATGGCAACAATGATACAATTGTCGTAGAATACTTAAATGTATACTTAATGCGCAAGTTCTCGCACCGTTGCAACATAATTCTGACCCGATCTTTGCCGTTGTATTCGACTGAGCTATGAATGAACAGACGCATATGTGTCACATATTTGTGCATATCCTGAAACTACGTTCCCGTTCCTGTTTTAATCACATCCTTATTTCACTCAACAATAAAAAAAGAAGGTAATAACATATACCTACTAAAGTTTCTCGAGGATGTGTTAGTTGGTCTAGAAGAGCCGTGGGGAAGGGAAGGTCGATCCCTCGCGTGGCCAACTGCAGGGGGATCCAAAAGCCTAGCTTGCGGAGGGAATACAAATGTCTCAAATTTAGAAGAAAAATCTCATTGGATTTGAACAGCCAACAGTCGTCGGATTTGCTTCAGACAATATTTATGCAATAAAATGTTCTTAGATTTAAATATGTCACTTTAGTGCCAAAGTTGCCCCCCTCCCCCCTTGAATCCGCCAGTGACCATCTTACGGTGCTGATTTCCTATGGTGGCATTTTTGCTCTCAAGTCACAGGTTCAGGAACAAAGCAGATGAAGTTATTTATGGCTTTAGGGCGCCTCGACCACTATGGTCTGGGTACTAATACTAACAGGTGCAACAGTACCTAGTAGTTTCTATAGTTGATGAATACGAAGAAGATTAAAGCAGGAATGTGCGAACATTCCAGTGGAACCTACCAATATTTTGGCATTTACGGTTACGTCAGCATAAACGTGATAAATATGTTTTAAACCCGGTTAAGCTTGCATCTGTGGCACAGCAAAGACATCAGAATGGTACGGCTGGGCCTGCAGTGCTTGATTGCTCCCTTTGCCTTCTGGAGTGTGAATCGAGTAACTTTCTGCCCAACCCCAGCTTACCGAATCGAGTAACTTTCTGTAATTCCCTCCACCCGTGGAGTAGGGACCGGTGATCGATGGGTTGGCGGCACCCATCGATTGTTGTTACTTGGGTTTTTGGGCGCATCGACCAGATTTGATCATTTAGCGCCCATATGATAACATTATACATATGATCTAGATATATGATCTATATCTATCATTATATATGATCTAGATATATGATAACATTATACTCGGGCCTTCTAGAGTTCTAACATGCGCAGTTACATACGCCCAAGTCACACACCTAAACATACCTACACAATAGATGCTATGCCACATTACACTGGCGGACATGATTGCAAAGGAGGCCCCAATACGGGAAGGGAGGCCCCAGAAAATGGGAGGAGGCCCTAAGACGGAAGAGAAAGCCAGTATATATGAGATGGGGTTTTCGGAGACGCAAAAGCAGCATGGGGCAGCTGGCCTTGGGGAGGAGCCCTATCAGGACCTTGGCGGCTTGTCGCCCGGGCCCTCTCCATTTGAGCAAGCCGCGCCCGCTTCGCCTCGCGGGCGCGCCTCTCGGCCTCCTGGTAGTGGAGGTTGATATCTGTAATTTGGATTGTTCAGGTGTTTCTCGATGGCGATGAAGGTGCAGAAGTGGATGTTGAGGGTGGGGCTCACCGGAAGGGAAGAAGGGTCAGGCAGGGAGGAGGTGGAAAGGAGAGATTTGGAGGTAGTGGTGGTGCGTATGGGAGGCGAGGGTGGGTTGGGGGGGGGGGGGCGATGGGAAGTGAGAGGTGAGGACTTCGAGGTAGGTGGATGGGTAGATGGGGAGGAGCTGGAATTTGGTGAACAGGACCGAGGAGGCCTCTTAGACCGCTGAGCGAGCGTCCACTCTCCACCCCCTAACGTTGATCAGGAGGTCTCCTGATGAACGACGCGTCCACTCGTAGGTGGTACCTCGGTCGCGTCCTCGTCCCTTTGGGTTGGCCATCCTCGCCTCGCTGGCGACTCGAGAGGCGCTCCAAAGGCTCGGAGAAGGACCGACAGCTTCTCGATCAACTCAGAAGATCTATCAGACTGAGTGTTCTGTGGAATCGACACGGTATTTATAACATTGGACGTGCACGATACTTTATGAGTTTGTTCGTAAATATCTCTCGCCTCCCGAAACGTTACTCTTTGTGTGTGCTTAATTGATATAATTACCTTCTCTTTTGTGTAAATTGGGCAGGTCCGATCGTACGAAGTGTGGGATTCTGTCCCCTGCCACAGTTCACACAATTATGCATCTCGGAAGTGCAGGCCTCACTTGCGTGTTCAACTGACACGTACTTGCCACACATAGGGTGATTTCGGCAGAACTGGCCGGTGTGTCCATCTCGGCAGTACTGGCCGGTGTGTCCATCTCGGCAGTACTGGCTGGTGTGTCCATCTCGGCAGTACTGGCTGGTGTGTCCATCTCGGCAGTACTGGCCGGTGTGTCCATCTCGGCAGTACTGGCTGGTGTGTCCATCTCGGCAGTACTGGCCGGTGTGTCCATCTCGGCAGTACTGGCTGGTGTGTCCATCTCGGCAGTACTGGCCGGTGTGTCCATCTCGGCAGTACTGGACGGTGTGTCCATCTCGGCAGTACTGGCCGGTGTGTCCATCTCGGCAGTACTGGCCGGTGTGTCCATCTCGGCAGTACTGGCCGGTGTGTCCATCTCGGCAGTACTGGCCGGTGTGTCCATCTCGGCAGTACTGGCTGGTGTGTCCATCTCGGCAGTACTGGACGGTGTGTCCATCTCGGCAGTACTGGCCGGTGTGTCCATCTCGGCAGTACTGGCCGGTGTGTCCATCCCGGCAGTACTGGCCGGTGTGTCCATCTCGGCAGTACTGGCCGGTGTGTCCATCTCGGCAGTACTGGCCGGTGTGTCCATCTCGGCAGTACTGGCTGGTGTGTCCATCTCGGCAGTACTGGCCGGTGTGTCCATCTCGGCAGTACTGGCCGGTGTGTCCATCTCGGCAGTACTGGCCGGTGTGTCCATCCCGGCAGTACTGGCCGGTGTGTCCATCTCGGCAGTACTGGCCGGTGTGTCCATCTCGGCAGTACTGGCCGGTGTGTCCATCTCGGCAGTACTGGCCGGTGTGTCCATCTCGGCAGTACTGGCTGGTGTGTCCATCTCGGCAGTACTGGACGGTGTGTCCATCTCGGCAGTACTGGCCGGTGTGTCCATCTCGGCAGTACTGGCCGGTGTGTCCATCTCGGCAGTACTGGCCGGTGTGTCCATCTCGGCAGTACTGGCTGGTGTGTCCATCTCGTTGATATTGAAAACATCTCATGGGGTTGGGAATAAAAACTGGAACCTTCACACGAACATAGCCCAAACGGATTTCCGTAGGAAGATCTGAGTCGTTAAAGGTTAATATTACGTTGTTTGTTAAAATCATCTCTGAGCCCTTCCTCACATTCATTTTCCTTGCCTTCGTTGCCCCAAACTCCGATAGGCCATCTACAATTTCCTCCTCCGACACATCTCTCAAATCAAAACAGTTGATGAGTCCTCGCGATGAGTTCTTGGTTTTGTGTGCTTCTACATGAATTGGAATAGTTTCATATACATGCTTGCTTCCCTTCCGTACATCGAATATACACTCAGTCATCAACAGCGCTCTCTCGGCCTCCTCCGCTACCGCAAACTCGACCTCCAACGCTCCATCCTTGGTTGGTTATTGGTTTTTAAGACACGTCGACCGTTGAGTCATATAGCGTCGCCAATCTCTCACGCCGATTGGTCGCGGGCGAAGAGTAGCGACAGGTGAGACTCGAACCCACAACCTTTCGATTGTGAGCCGAGCATCTTACCCCTTGACCAACGCTCCATCCTTCAATTTTTCGCATCGAATAATTTTTTTCCGAACGGGTCGCATCCATTTCGTCTCTGAAAGGGCGACCGGTTCGGCTTTCGTCTCTGAAAAAATGAGGACCTGAAGAATAGCGGAAAACATCTTGGTGCTGCCTGGCCCTCACGAGAGGGACCAGGAGCGGTTTTTTGTTGTTGTTGGTGCCATGTGCTGTTTTTTCGTTTCGGCTCCTCGAGCGCCCCTCCGCATAGGGCCCTACTGGGGGGACGCCTGAGTACCGCGAACGGGAGGACGCAAGGCGCCCGAGGAGCTATACGGGACAGGTGGCGCTTTCACACGGCCGGGAGAGAGAGACTCACAACCCCGACCGTACTAGCAGCGCCGCCCACCCCTTGACCCCAATCGACCGGGCCGGCAGACACTGGGAAAACCCAGGCCCCCGGCCCGAGGCGGCCAGCCACTTGACCCGCATCATACGGGCTCGCCCGCCCCTCCGGGATATCGGGACTAAAGAGGCGTCTTGATCCCCGTCGCAACTAGCACCGTGCAACGGGAGACCTCAGCCTCCAGGACTCCGTCAACCCCGGGGGACGGGCCGAGGGGGCGCGACTACCCCGATAAAACTGAGCTGGTGGGCAGGACCGGGGGAGTTGTCCTACCTGTTCATAGTAGGGATAGTTGGTGTTTCAAGGCTACGTGAAGGACATGGATGTTGAGCTGGGATGGGCATTGGAATGGGAGCGTATAGATGGGAGGACGAGTGAGGCTCGAGAAGTCCATCGCACATAATTTGGGAGGGGGTAATTAGGATCGTGTTCAGGTTATCATTGAATTATCATTGATTATCAGATCTGATCAGATATCAGATTATATACAGATTATCATTGAAACATGACGCCTGTCTTCTATTCATGCTTGTTAAAGATGTATCCAGCTCATTAAGACCTATCATTTCATATAAAGCATGATATAAATAATCCGGCTTACGCATCCATGTTCTCCACGTTGTGTACTTGCTTTTCGACTTACATATATTATGTTGCGTACGCAATGTTATGTCTCAATAAGAAAAGACTATAGCTCAGTGCTTCAAAATAATTAATTTCTTGTGAACACGATAATAACTGCGACATTACCATTTAACCTCCCTATGAAAGATCCAAGCATTGGACTTGTATCAACTCACAATAATTTTGCAGCGGTCAGATTTGTTCTGGCTGAATTGGAGGCGGAAGACGAATCATCATCCCCGGGATTAGAATCATCCTAGATTGATACATACACACACATTTATATATATATATATATATACATTTTTGTATACTCAAATACACTTTACCGTGCTTCGCGCGCCGAAAGCGTTTTCTGTATCGGTACATTTTTAGGTCGCTCCTACTTTATAAGATCCTGGCTGCGTCTTTGTGCATATATACAATTATATTCCAACATTTAGTGCGGCGATATGCGGGGTAGACAATCTCGTTATGGTAACCGGCCCGTGTAGGTGAGAAAAACGAACGTTCTAAAGGCATTGAACGACGAGCCGATAACTGTCCCCTCCAACTGTCGTCCTCATTGTGTGATCTTATCTATTTATTCCACGATACATGCCCTCACGCACTGTGGCTATTATCTTCTTGTACCTACATCGGTACAGCAGTACGATACTGGACTACAAAAGCGACTGTCCAATTGGTGTGCTGGATCGATATATAAGCCTCATGATGCGCAAATGCTTTGAGCATTGATGTAAGTCATATGTCATAACTACGAGCATATTCAGATGCGTTGAAAGGCAATGGATGGCACACCGCATTACTGGGCCCCCTCGAACACATATTGTGGTGAGCCTTGAAAGGGGCTCGGCTGGTATCATGAGAAGACCCACGATCCAAACAGAGTCTTTTTCAAGGCTCACAAAATGTGTTGGAGAAGTCGCAGTGATACGCCATACAGGCCATTACCATTTCAGCATACTAAAATGCCGCCGTAGGTACATTCAGCAAGTTTTCAGAGAACTATGCTTGGATACTGTGGATAGCTAGGTGAATCGGATACACATGTCCTATCCATCAGCTACGGTATCTAGCAGATCAACATGGGAATCAGGCTTCCAAAATCAGCATTGCGCTGCAATCTGCCAACAGTTCCAAACATTTGCAGCTCCGTTTTGGGCTCGATCGCTAAACGCCGTGCTGGTCAGTCGTGCCATAGCTGGAGGACAGCCCGGCTCCTCCGACCGCCACCAGCGCCACGGAAGGCGGCGCCCTCCGACCGCCGAACTGGCGCGAGGGGCTCAGGCATGCAGACTGGACGTGAGGTCGGATGGCGACCCCTCTTTAGAGACTGTCAATCGGCGCCCCATCGGAGACTTGTTACACACTTTTCGGCGATACATGAAAAATCGGCAGACCGGCTGTGGCAGTGGAAGGGTTAAGTTGGGTGCAGCAATTCTTCAGTTCATAGGAACAACCGGAACAAAAAAAAAGCAAACACGCTTATATCGCTACAGTCTACATCAAATACTTCAACTGTTTGTTTTCTTCAAGATAGCCACTATAACAGCCAGGATTGTAAAAATGGAACTACACCGACGAGGGGCAAAACCCAGGGACAGGCTCTCTCCCCCACTCTGTCCGCTTTTCCATTCCTCCCCTCTCTCGTTATCTAGCTATCTAGCTAACCCTGTCTCACTCATTTCTCTCTTTTCCTCCTCTCTATCTTTCTCTCTTTTTCACTCTTCCTCTCCTCTCCTCTTTTTTCCCCATAGGTCGAATTGTTTAATAGTCATTGAGCGAGCTTATTGCTTAACTTTATGCAAGTCCTAGATGCTGATCGTTTGGTTGAACATATTTTTACGGAAGTGTTCTTATAATGAATGAGTGATGTCTTGTAATTGTGCTGGGAGCGATGCCAATCATGTGCTATCGAGTGTACCACATACTGGCCCACGGCGTGCTCGGTTTGCGCGGACTCGACTGTCGACGGCTGCCACTCAGCCGTCGGACGCGACCCGAGCCGGCCAGGACGGCAGCGTGAGGTGCCCGAAGTGTTGCGTCAGAGGTCACTGCCGCCGGTTGTCTGGTAAGACATTGAAAACGAGCTATCATTCGTTTGCTAAGTCAATGATAATCGAACGGGAACACAGAGTCGAACTAGAACTAAACGTCCATTCTTATTTCCCCAAAAAGTACAACCTGTTCATTTCTATGAAATACATTATACCTTCGCAACTTACCATCGAGTGCCAATCGATAAAACCGTTAATCCGCCATTATTCGAACTAAGGTAGCCGAATAATCGCACATTTTCGGCGCGTTGAATTTTGTGATGTCGCCTACAAAAACATTCCCAGCCGGTCATTTGTTGGGGTGGGGGTGGGGGAGGAAAACGGTCTTGAAAACGATGCAGTGCCTGAGTAGACACAAGTTGTACCGAAATCCGAAAGATCGCTCGGGCTTTGGGCATGCGAGAATAAGAAGTATTGCATACCAACATTGGTTTCGAGCCGCCCCTTACCACAGTGATGTTTGCTTCTGAGTGCAGTAGGTACAAACTGATGAATGTACCCCACAATTGCACAAGTTTTACTAAGCATCCAAACATTTGACCAGTGTGTGAATGGTTTTCATCATCTATGGTGAAGATCAATATTTATCTTCCCGTTGTATATACAAATGACTTGCGAACATGACAAGCCATCGATGTTACGCCAATACACGAATCTGAATATTCAATTAATTTACTCTCGTCCAGATGATTGGCTTCATCGGTCAACATCGACTATCCAACTGATTATTAGAACTTGCTACTCACAGTACCTGAACGCTCTGGCTGCGAATCGCTCCCAGCGTTTCTCTCCGACAAAGCAAATGTTGCGGTGAAATCACATAATAAACACCTGAAGTTTCCTCCAACTGCCCCCCAAGCATCTCTGTACAGTTCCGACCCGTCATTGTTCTGTTCTGAGATAGACCTCGGGACATCTCAGTCGTCTCACGTCACTCAGTTGTATTGTGAACTGTTGTCGGCGGGGACAGGTGATCACCAGACACCTGTCTAGTGCCGTGGCTGTTAACTATCGGAAATTGTCGGCCCAACGACACACACAATTAATCCACCAACATAAATTTAGCGTCCTTTTAGGCTGGATAACAGCGTGAACCTTGCCGCACAGTGGACTCCGTATTCCAAGTAAATACCAATTTAGCACACCAGGAAAACTCGCAGTGTGGATTTCAAGTAGCTGAAACACGCAGCAAACAGTAACTTTGCGATAGCCACCACACGCAAATTCGCAGCAAGCCCCCGAGACATCTGGCAACACTAAATCGCGCTGCACAGCACGCACAGCTGCAGTAGCATGCAATTACTGATAATATTGCGAGAAAACACTGGCCGTGCTGCCAAGATACACCATCATGGAATGAAAACCATATGAATACATACTTATGCACACACAAATCAATGAGTGCACATTGATCACAAAATTCGACATGCATCAATGGACGTTGCCTTAGGTTAGCGTCGCCTCAGAAGTACGTTTTATATCACTGATTCATAGTTTTGTACATGTAACATGATAATCTTACTCACAGCAACGAAGAATATGACACCTAGACGCCATATAAACACGGCAAGGCTTCCCAAATCAGGGTAAGGCACAACACGTCTACAACCCGTGCACGTCCGGTTGGCATGCAAACCTCAGCACCAGTCGTCTTTCTCGTACGTCGGTTGGTTATTTGGGCTTGGGGGCGCACCGACTGCGTTGGTCATACGGCGCCCACACGGTCATTCCTTGGACGTCACTACGCGGTGCCAACACATCACTGGGCGGCGGCGGCGCTCGTCTCCTCGGCGGGCACGCTCAGGCGCACCTGTGCGGCCGACTCCGGGCTGGCCGGCCGCTCGTGCGGACGTCGGCCGGCGACGAAGCGGCGCCAGTTGTCAACCAGTCCGCCGGACGGCGCACCCGGCAGACGGCGGCGCCGCTCACTGCCAGTTACTCCGCGCGACACCAGGTGGCACTGCTGCAGCAGCAGTGCGCCGCACAGGCCGGCCACCAGCACGGCGTACACGGCGGCGAACACGGCCGCGGACTCGCTGTCGGCGCAGGCAGGGTCGTGGTGAGCGCCACACGTCGGGCTCATGGTGTCACGGTCACTGTCGGGGCAGGGCTGGCTCGCAGGTCACGGTCACAGGTCAGGGCCATGGCCATTGTCGGTACAAGGCTGGCTCGCAGGTCATGGTCACAGGTCAGGGCCATGGTCATTGTCGGTACAAGGCTGGCTCGCAGGTCACGGTCACAAGTCAGGGCCATGGCCATGGCCATTGTCGGTATAAGGCTGGCTCGCAGGTGATGGTCACAGACCAGGGTCATGGTCGTCAGTGCAGAGCTGGGTCGCAGGTCACAGTCATGGTCATTGTCGGTACAAAGCTGGCTCGCAGGTTACGGCAACAAGTCAGGGACATTGTCATTGCCATTACAAGGCTGAATCGCAAGTCAGGGTAGCAGTCGATACAGGTGAGGATCAGGGTCATTATCGGCGAAAGAAGGATCCGCATAAGGGTTACGGCAAGCTCAGTGATGGTCGCAAACAAGGCTGGATATCTCTCACCAAACCAGGGGAAGGGAGCTGTACAGGTCCTTATTTTCAGGACACATTTTCAATTGGATGGGACAAATGACAAATTAACATTAGCAGGGTACCAAACCAGGGGTTCCAGACCCCCGACCCGACCCACCCGGGACCTCAAGCCATGGTCATGGATCAATACTACTGTCGATGGAGGTCAGTGACATGGCAGGATCACCACGCTGCTGAGAGTGACGGGCACTCCACATCATGTCCACACAGACCACGGTCGGTTCACTACTGGCTTTCAAACAGGGGCCAGCCGGTCGACCGACCCACCCGCCGTGTGTCGGACCTCAGACCACCTGACGTATACAACTGGCGTACTCACCTGGCGGACATCAGGTCACAGGAGACGGGCACCATCAGCCCGACCAGCAGCGGGTGACAGCGGCAGACCGAGGTCAGCGTCAGCTGGGAGGCGAACAGCAGGGCTAGCGTCACGCTCAGGAGACCAGCCACAAACGGCCGCTGGTTGGAGCCGCCCACACAGCAGTCCAGCCTGGCGGAGCGAGGCGCACAGCTGTCCAGCATAACCTTCACACAGCAGCCCAGCCTGGCCAGTGCACAGCTGTCCAGCCTGCCCTTCACACAGCAGTCCAGCCTGGAGGAGCGAGGCGTACAGCTGTCCAGCATGACCTTCACACAGCAGCCCAGCCTGGCCAGTGCACAGCAGCCTAGCCTGCCCTTCACACAGCAGCTCAGCCTGGTCAGTGCACAGCAGCCCAGCCTGGCCAGTGCACAGCTGTCCAGCCTGCCCTTCACACAGCAGCTCAGCCTGGTCAGTGCACAGCAGCCCAGCCTGGCTAGTGCACAGCGTCATACAGCAGTCCAGCATGACCTCCACACAACAGGACAGCCTGGCCAGTGCACAGCTGTCCAGGAGGGTTCATGACCTCCTGGGTTTGAGAATGCGTAATTGAGGGATCCACTTCAGTTCTAGCGGTTCATGTTGTGATAGGACCCATGAACGCATTCGGAAACTCCTTGGAATCTATATACATGGGCTGTTCACAATGCCTACAGATTTCATGCCAGTATCCTTGGAGCGTGGCGTATATAAGTCCGCCAACGGTATTAGTAGTTTATTTCATGTGCATAACCTACTTTTCTCTTTCATCAAGCTCAGCGAAATTCCATCATTTTGACAGCATTCCACAGGTAGGAGCTGGCGGAAAATCAGGCATCCTTCGTTCAAACCCCTCCACCCGATTGTCTAAGAATTCGAATCCGCTACCAAATCGAATAGACAGGGTCAAGAATAACGTTATAAATCATACTAGTGGCAGCGATAACGACCAAAGGGCAGTCTCAATGCAAGGGCGGCTCATTACGAGGCAGAGGCTCAATTGATCTATTTCAGAAATGATAGGGGAGGGGGGGGGGGTGACCAGCTTTTTCGTACCAATATCGGGCAGTCATTCTTCAGGCAGTGGCGTGTCGAAGGGGAGCAAAATGGAGCAATCCCCGCCCTCACCGACGGGTCAAGGCCTAAAAGCGCTAGGGATCGAAAAATTGTGCAGACCCGAAAAGAAAATGGTGCCCCAGCGATTAGCACTGAGGCGTCAATAAATCGCACCTAGACGCGAGATAAATCAAGCCTGGGCGCGAAAAAAAAATCAATCAAATTAAAAAAATCAAATTAAAAGAAATAATAAAAAAAAGTGGTGGCCACTAAGGATCAACCGCGGTCCGAAAAATCACTCTGGGGCTACAAACACCAAACCAGAGGTCCCAAAAATCGCATAGAACCCAGAAAGTGCAGGACCCCAAACAATTTTGGCGGCCCAAAAATATCGCCCCGGAGGTGCGAAAAAAAACGACTAGCCCTGAAAAATCATGCCAGAGCATCGAGAAGCGACCCAGGCTACGGAAAATTCAGAAGAAGAAGAAGAACCTTGGGTTCTTTTACGACGCATTCAACCGCTAGGTTATATAGCGTCGCCAACCTCTCACGCCGATTGGTCGCGGGTGGACTCGGTAAATACCGTCGGCTGTGAGATTCGAACACACAATCTTGCGACCAAGAGTCCGATGCTCTACCAACTGAGCTACCGCGACCCCTACGGAAAATTCAGAACAGGTTCCGAAAAGTCGTGTCGAACCCGGAAAGCGTGGGCCTCGAGAACTCGCGCCTGGGCCAAAAAAAATCGTACGGGAATCCATGGGGCCCCGCAAAAATCACACCGCAGCCCCTACAAATCCGACTGGGCAGCCTCTGTTTCTCTTTCTCTCTATGCTCTTTCCGAAAACTTATTTGTCACGATAACAAAATTTTAGTAGTGTTGTAGGAATTACTGTTATAAGTGTTCTGACAATCATTGCTGGTGCTAGAGTCCAACCAAAGGTACACACAGTCGGCGATGTCGGCGTAGAAAATCGTCACCTGTGTCGACGATGGAAAGCTGGCGTCACGACTAACTAGACGCCGTAGTGCAGCTGTCACCCATGCCAGCACGTTAGGATAGTTGGTGTCACTGACCAGACGCAGTGGTGGTCCCGCAGGTAGACGCATCGGTCGCAGGTGGAGCAGTGGAAGGCGCGAGGCGGTTGCGGCACCGCGCAACGATCACACATCAAGTGGTCGGGCACGGTGTCAGCGAGGGACTCGCCGCGGGGCCGGCTGCAGAAGCCTCGACTGGCCCGCACTCTGTACCTGGGTCAGGGGTGTCAATCTCTGAGTCACTGGCCGGGGAAATACGTGGATGAAAAACTAACTTCCAAAACAATTCGGATAGAACTTTCTATCTTCCAACGTTCATAATTTCCAAGAATTTGAAGGTTGGATTAGGTTAGGTTACATTAGGTTCCTACCGATGCTGTTGTGGAAGGCAACTCCCAAATTGGAAGTTATGAACTTTGGAATATATGAATTTTAGACAAATATAAACGCATCCTATCTGGGCTGCTTTGGAGGTTCACTTCCAATTTTGGGAAGTTAACTTGACATGTTGACAGCGACATGTAAACGATTTTCAAGTTCGGGAAAATGCAAGGCAGTGGCGGATGACGACTCTGACTTTGGGGACCAACTTTTTAGCGAAAGATGGAAGTGATGAGAGTTGAAGAGTTCACGCTCGAGGTGTGTTGCGTTGAATAGCAGGGGATATAATCTGATGATCGATGAAGCGAAGCAACTCCGCCTCCTTAGCTATCGTTACGGCTGGGTACCAGAACCAACCACGTGCCAACACCAATCCGCCCCGTCTCTGGGGGGGGGTATTTTACACCCCACCCTCTAAGGTTTTTTCCGCGATAGAGAAAGAACCGGTGGGAAGGGGTGGGTGCGCACAGCGCCGCCAAATTTTGAGTACCTTTTCCTTCCTCTTTAACCTAGTTCAGGTCAAAGAGGACCACCTATAAAACATGTTTTAGGATTGGATGTTTCATATAAATGAAACGATAATGAAATGAAATTTGGTACGCGAATACAATTAGGCAGTGCCTACAAAACGTACATCACAATTGCTGTTTGAGATCACGTCAGTGACCTGAGATCACGACCCATTTGTGACCAATTTCCAATTTGTATAGTATGCATGCTCTTGCAACCGAATTTATTTCCCTTGGTATATATGCAAACATATTAAAAGTTGCTTTTCCAATTTAATTAACTTCTGTTGAGTGAACTCATGCCAGGTCAGGATTTGTTGTACCTTTTACCTTTTTTAGCACTAATTGAGCAAAACCTATTTAGACACTCATGTTTTATGGTTGATTTCGAGTTTGCACAGCCTAAATAATACAAACTTGCATTCCATGACCTAAATTTCCCGATTGAATCAAAACTATGAATCATAGTCAAGATTAAGGCCATCCTAGGTCATTGCCCTATAACAATGTTTTACATTTTTTAGGCTCATGTGCATGAAAATATATTGAAATGAAATGAATACCACATGATTAAAATTTGCCAGTGCCTACAACATGTATGTCTCGGAATTGTGTTTCAGGTCATGTCAGGTCAGTACCAATTTTGGCCCATGGGGGACCAACGTGAGATATTTGTAATATTCGCTGTGTTATTAGCTCTCAAATGGCGTCATTTTAACTCTAAAATGAGATATAAATGTTCTTCAAGTTAATTTGCTGAAACCGTGACTTCGAGCTACGAAATTATCTTTAAATACAAGTGAGGCCATTATTGGGCCCTACTCGTAGAGGGCTTTCCGATGACACCTGGTTCATGTTCATGCACAGCTTAGTTTGGGAATTAGGGGGATTTTTAACCACCCCTCCTCTGAGACAGTCTAAGGATCTGACCATAGATAATGGGTTAAGTAAATTAACAGTGACCTGGAGAGTTGCACGAGCATGCTGCCCGAGCTTCGAATTTAGGAAATTATCCCCATATATGCAATAGTGGGATAGACGACTGCTTTGTCCCACCTAATGTCTGTGGGTATGAAGATACTTTTTACATAAGGAAGACGCCATCAAACAGCAATAATGATGCTCAGGACCATCCAATTAGACTTCCGAATTAACTTATGGAGCCCAGGGATAGCAAGGGCCCCCAATTATTTTCAAGTGACTCCTAAATCGAGTCAAATGGTCTTAACTTAAATATAATTTCCCTGACGTTAAGGCCAGACGTCCTTCGTTCATACGAAACAGCCCTCAGGTAAAGCTCCGAGGATCTTCAATCGGGCCTGAAATAACCAGCTGATACAAGGTGGGCCTTGTGGTCGTGGAGCATCCAAATGTTCGAAACGCTGTAAGACTTCAGCTTTCAACGTTTCTGAAAACCATCAAAACCACGTGTGGGCACAAACAGCAACCCACATAAAAACTGACGATGGACTCTTGTAACTGACATTAGTAATACAAATTGTGGGCAAGAACCGATACAGTTGGGACACTAGGTTGAGGAGCTAGGTATCAAGATCAAGATTAAGCTGCTTATGAGGCCTTTTACAGGTCCAGAGTGCTCTGTGTCAGTGAAACCCAAAAGGCACCCAGTGAGGCCCAGAGGCAGGGGAGGAACTAATCCAAAATGATTGGGAGCGCTCAATGCATGGAGGAAATGGGAGGACCCACTCAATAGGGTCCCATGCCAAGATCCAAAATTATTTAGTGGGCTCAGGCACGTTTGGAGGGAGGTTTATTTATGCCACTGAGGTGGGAATACTATTTACTAGGTTCATTACGAAAAAGCGCAGTGTTTGTACAGGCAACACAATGGTTTTTTTTGCAGACCTGTTTATCTAATGACATGACACAATTTGTGGGTCAGAATATTGGGACAGTGTCACTCAACTTGAACAGACCTTAATGTAATTGAAGAAAAGGCTGGGGGCATTAACAGATAACCCATGAATTGTGCCAAAGACGAAACAACCCTACAGAAGCCAGTAAGTAAAAATGGTTTGTGTTACAAACATGCTAAACTCTGAGAAAGTGAATTCTTCCAAGGCCTAATTAAGGGGATCATAATTCAATGAAAATACAACTAGAGGAAAATTAGCTGGTGATCACACTCTCAAATTTATAATCTAGATTTCATCAGGAGCATTCACCTCTCCCCCAAAAGAGCAGGTCTGCCTCCATCATCAAAATCTAAATAATGTACCTGGCTAAGGTCTCCTCTCAATGGTGCAAATCAACTTCACAATGAGCACAAGGACATGATAGTCCAAGGTAAGATAACAGATGAAATTTACTTTCTGTACTTACCAGCAGAGTAGGGAGATGCTGACTAGAGATGACAATATCAAATGTTCATACCATGATATTGTTAGCATGGGGACGACACATAGCTCAAAGACAATCAGCAATGTGAAGAATGTTGATATGGTCCACTGATAGTAAAACTGACTCTTTGGTCTATGATAAAGTGCTAACCGTGAGGCAAGCATCATCAGTGGCAGACAGATGAAACTGAATATCATTGCTGTGCCACTTAGTGTGGATAAAAACAACAACAATGGAGGGGTTATCAGGGGAATCAGGAGTTCCCATGTGCATTGTCTAGCTCCTCCAATCCAGGGTATTCTTAATCTGTCCTGCACTGTGGACCGAATCTTCGAGTAGTTGGATTCTGGTACAGCAATGCGCTTCAACCACCTGGAAAACAATCACATGCAAGGCAAAACATAGGCAAAAGCCACCTTCAAAGTAACTAGATCATTGTTCTACAGCAGGGGTTCACACAGAAAACATGTTGCACCACAAGCTCACTCAAATTGTTCCAAAACGTGACCCTAAAAGGCACACATTGGAATAGTTTGCTTGTTTATTGGGTGGTTCTCGACACACTTTATGCATGATCACGCTAATGGCACCACCCACACTACTTAGCTGGTGGGCTGCGGGATTGGGAGACATCCTGAGTGGTGCGAGTGTTGAACCAGGGACCTTTGGTAACCAGAGCTTAGCACCTTAACCACTTGGCCATCCCCACCCCCAAATGTTGAAATCTAAAGGCACTAAAATGAACACCATCTACTTGGACCCATGAAACACATTCACAAGGATGCTATGACACAGTCAACAATGACAATAACAATTTGACACAAGATGCATTTAACATGTTATGCCAACCTTAGACATAAAAAGACACACACTACAAATGCAGAGGAAGATTGCATTATGAGTAAGGACCATGCTGGCTCACATAAGACTGCATGCCCAAAAGTAAGCTTCTGCATCATATTCTACAAGTAAGCATAACTAATGCATTGAACAAACAGCTATAAAAATGCTGAACATTCATAAGACAATACCCTTATGCACATGAATCACTTAGAAAATTAACTCAATGTACTATCAATGTAGACAATCTGCCTTTTGCACTAAATTTAATGTCCAAGCATTTCCTGATTCCAAACACACATTCACACTCCCGAACACAAATATCCATCAACTCTCCATGTACCAGTTTCTGCAATGATTTATTTCCTCAAGGTCGAATGAACCTTTCTCAAATATCTCAACACAAGAAAACCAGGGACACAACAAAGTTACATGAAACAGAAGTGTATGCAAATAAACTTTAGCAATAATGTCCACAGGCTTCAATACATACTGGAGCCTGTAGGTCTAAGGCTGCAATCTTTCCAATTTTGTTTTGGGAACATCATGTTTCCTATCAGATTTGTAGATGGGGGTTGCAACCCTCCCAGCCATTTGAACACAAATCAAGCTAGACAAAATGACACAAAATACAACACAGAACAAAAACTGGATATTGTTTGACACAAGTTGACAAGTTGATCTGATGACACACCACTTGACCTAGTAAGGCTGATAATGAACCTCCTGGGACATGTCAGCATATATTTCATGAAAATTGGACTAGTTTTTGCCCGAATGCACCACCATGCTCAGGAAATTGCCAAACAAGCCCAAACATTTTAGTGTGCATGTAGACCTGGACAAGATCCATCAGTTGACATCCAGCACATCCTGTTTCACAACATCTTGCATACCAGTAATATTCTGGTTCCTATACCCATGTCCTGCCCACCATAGTGAACACATAGTTGTTTTACATTATATTCATTATCTATTTTCATCCTATTCCTCCACCCAAATTTGCCATATTTTGTTTTGAAGGGAGGGAATAGCATGTAGCTGCATTGTCAAAAATGTGGTTGGTTGGTTATTGGTTTTACGACACGTTGACCGTTGAGTCATGTAGCGTCGCCAATCTCTCACACCGATTGGTCGCAGGCGAAGAGTAGCGACAGGTGAGACTCGAACCCACAACCTTTCGATTGTGAGACGAGCATCTTACCCCTAGACCACTCGTCCCCATACAAAATGTGGTGATTTTTAATGCTATTTGAATGGATTTAATGTTTCTTTTATGGTAAAATTACTACTTATTGAGATCTTGCTTGTAAGTTTGAAAAAAGTAATTTGATATTCATTTCCTAAAGCAATGAAGGCAAATATATACAAGAGACCCCAAGGCCAATTCTTGAGAAAAGATTTACTTCCCTGCTGTTTCCTGGTGTGGTTTGAATTACACTGAAATTCATTTCCTTGGGAAATTAAAACTTATCAGATCTAAGCAATTCAAGTTAAAGTACTTCTGGTATCATACAGAAACTTCTGAGGACCCCCAAAGAACCCAAAGGATCCCAAAGAACTGGAAATAAAAATGCATGGACTTGACTTTTTAAAGCTTACCTTACAACTTCTTCCCTGGAAAATTGCACATAAGCAAAGTATTCACTATTTCAGATCACACTACTTAGCATTGACTGTGAATCATGCAGACTGCTTTGGTGGGCCACACTGAAGCAGAGCAATAGCAGAGTTATTGTGACAGCTATTCTGCCTAGGGCTGGAGTCTCCCCTGAGTGGAGCTCTAGGGCACTGGCAGCCAATGCCAGGGTAGGTAGCCTCTGCAATGAGTTAGGTTTGACCTTTGCTGACAAGTGGTGCAGGTTTTATGGCTCATAAAACAGTTGGTTCTGTTACAAACTGGTGTAAGAACAGGTCCTCTTCAAGGCATTTCCTAAACAGTGTACATGCTGGGGAGCCAACACCAACATTTTCATATCCTTTTAGATTAAAGTCACCAAGAATAAGGCATTTCCTCTGAAAGTTTCTACTGATTTCCTCACAAATCACCTTATCAAGCTCCAGTTGCTGAGAATGTGGCAAGGTTCCTGATCGGTACAAAGCTCCTATTCTCAGTGTATTGCTGTTGCCTTTTCCCACAGAAACATCAAGCCAAATGGACTCCACAGACACATTTTTACCCCATCTGCTACTTTTTGAGAAATGAATAAGCTATTCACATAGAGCATTACACCACCCCCTTTCACTGCTGGACCCCTATTGCATGAAAACATATTGTATCCCTGGATCTCATAGTCCTGCAAGTTATCCCCAAAATACCCCTCACTGACCCATGCCTCAGTAATGCAAACAAAATCTGGTTCCTCATCAGCAACATAACACTTGAACTCGTCAAATTTGGATCGAATACTCTGAGCATTAAGCATCATACACTTAAGAAATGTTCCATAACCATCTTTGGTCTTTTCATGCTGAGTAGCTCTATCATCTCTGGATGAGCTACCACTCTGCCCCCTTGATCTACTGCCATCCCTATTTGCTGACTGTGAGGTTCTATTGCCTATGCTGTCACTATTGGCATATTCATGAGATGGTAATGCCACTTCTTCCCTCCCCACCCCATTATCTAGTTTCCCTGAAGGACATGTTCATACACTTTACTTAACATTTGCACCCCCTTCTCGGAGAAGTGCAGGCCATCCCTTTGATAGAGGTCCCATGAACCATAAAACCTGCACCACTTGTCAACAAAGGTTAAACCTAACTCATTGCAGAGCCTACCTACCCTGGCATTGGCTGTCAGTGCCCTAGAGCTCCACTCAGGGGAGACTCCAGCCCTGGGCAGATTTTTTAGGAAAAACTCATTTGCTTTCTTGCATGGAAGCTGAATGTCAGGCTACCTAGGTTAGGTTATGTTATATAATTTTTGTAATTGATTTTGAACATACTTTTTATGCCACATTACCCAACTCCAAGCCCCCTTTTGGTATTATTTTGCCTCCCAACTGAAAAGTGCAAAAAGTACAGAAAAACAAAAATAAAAGTAAGTTCAGAAACACTGCATTATGAAAATAAATAAGGAATCAGGAATTGCCATAAGCTGCAAATGTACTGCTTCGTCTATGCATCTAACCAAACCAACATGAAATTAATTGAAATAACATCTGAATGCCAAATAAAAAATACTGACGAAAAATTGCACAACCTAGGTACCTGCTTATACTTCTCAATTGCTGAAATATATTCACCAAAATGGGAATTAGTGCACCAACTGTCATACTTTGAGAAATAAACATTAGCAGTGACAATTTAATGGAAATGATGGCCCGAGGCGCCTGCCACATACCTGTCACAAGTGTCATCTATAGTCTCGCAATCACAACAGACCGCCAGTATGTGCGATTTTTCCCCCTCCACATTTATGTATTCACAACAACAAAGGGGATCGACACTGTCCGCTTCATCGACTGTTTTCTGAGCCATATTCATATAGATTAGCTGGCAAACCACGAAGACCCCATCGAGCTTTCGGAATTCCACAGCAATCCAAATACTGTTCAAGTCGGAAGAGTTATCACAGACGTAAACAAAACAATACAAATATGCTACCATATAGTGACCAAATTTTGCATTCGTGGACACATAATATATAATATAACATAATATATAACCGTACTAGTACCAAGTACGGTCATAGTAAAGGTATTTTACCTAGTACCTGAGTACAGATTTGAGCTCGCTCACACTAGATATGCTGTGTATTGAGTAGCGTACCAAAGGGTAGAGGGGGGGGGGGGAGGAGAATGCCCGCACCAGAGATGTGGTGGGCCCCCAAGAATCGCATCTGGGCCCTCGCAAATCCCGCTGGACACCACGCATTTTCATCGGGCCCGAAAATTCGCTCGGGGGCCAAAAACAGTGGAGTGCTTATTTCGATACAGTGGAGCCCCCAAAACTTGCACCATGGCCCGAAAACCACATCGGGATACCCGAAAATCGTTATATGGCCCGGAAATTCTCGTCTGGATCCCCCCAAATTCGCGTCGGGGCCCGAATAAGTACAATGGGCACCGACAGCGAACAACGGGAAACGCCGGGGCCTCCCAAATAATCTTGCCGAGGCCCCAAAAAGCGCACTGGGGCGACAAAAAATCCCGTCAGGGACCCCCAAAACTTGGCATCAAGGGTATCAAATAAATGCAGGACGGCACCGAAATTCGCGCTGGGGCTCAGCAAATTCTACCGAAATCGGAGAAAAATTAAGCCGTTAACTGAACAATTCAGCAGAGAACACGAAGAAGTCAATCCTGGCCCAGAAAGTTGATCTGGAGTCGAAAAATCGTGGTAGGGCATCCCCCACAAAAACAGTGTCAGGCCTCGAGATAAAAAAAACGTGCGGGGCCCCGAGATTCACGTCGGACCCTCAAAATCGTGGTTGGACCCCCAAAAATATCGAGACAAACCGAAATCGAGCCGGGCCGACAAAAGATAACGCCGGGACCCGGAATAGCGACCCGAGCTCCCAAAAATTCATAGGAGGTCCCGATACATCGGGGTATAATCACGTCGGACACAGAAAACTGGCGTCGGGTTTCCGACAAATCACATGGGGGCCGAAAGTTCGCACCTGGGTCGATAATAAAATAAAATCGGAAAGTCTCTCAGGTGTATAACAAAGCGTCCTAGTCTTGGCTGTGCGGAGGAAAATGATTGGATAATTGAATACGAAGAGGATGTTTTCCTTCGAACCTATGACATCAGAATCTTAGCCTGCATTTTTTTTATGAATCTGGAGCAATTTATCACAGAGCAGTTCATTATCAAGCAGCACCTGCACCATTCAACCTCCAAATTAGCAAAGTAAGAGCCCTGCCATAGATTCGAAATTGATGGACTAGAGGACGTTCGACGATTTCTCCACGCACTGTCCACTGTATAATGGTCACTTCTATGCAAGGTGTCGATGACCACGACTGTGATGGTCACGCCCCCATCCCACGTGACATGCTTAGGGATGCGACGTGTTCTTCAAACCGTTAAATTTAACACTGTATCAAGGGTCAACGGTGAGTATTGAGGTCGGGCTCATGGAAGACGAACCATCTCAGAGTATGCCCGTTCAAAATTAGTTCGTTCAAAATTCGTGGCGCCCCAAAATATTTTCATCACTTGAAAGTCCGAAAATGCGCTTCTCGTAGCATGGGCACAATGATTCACATTGTGCCGTTTACCACATCACCATCTAGCTTAGAACACAGGTTATCGAGGCAGTCAAATTGTCCCTCGCTCACATTGCAATGTTCCGCCACAATGCGAGAGTTCAAGTACCTGGCACTGCTGCCGCACATGCCGCATCGACTCAAGTACTTTCGGTTCCGTGGGCAAATGTGGCAGTGCTGCAGCAGGAAATGTGCCACCAAAACAACCTCGCATCGTTCTACAGAGGGGTCAAGGATATAATTATATTCTGGGGCACCTCTACTGTTCCCAAGGAGCACCAATGTTTTCCGACAAAGTTGAGGGCGCTATATTACACCTTGGGATTTAAGGGAGATTGTAATCTAATTGGCACTTCATACGGTAAGTTATTAGTTGCGCCCGAGCAGGAGTTGGTGACACTTCCCTGTGCTCGGCAACTACCAAATATTAAAATATCACCCATTTCGCCTTACTCCAGACTCCTGATACTGCAATCGCCTTAGCTATGTTGTGAGTTTAAAACATCGTAGTCATTAATGAATAACAGTTTATGTCGCATGGTATCTACGAACAATCAAGCACAATAAAAGTATTTATTGCGCTACGAACAATCACGCACAATACAAACATTTATTGTGCTACGAACAATCACGCACAATAAAAGTATTTTATCAGCGAAGGAAGCAGAACCCGCATACGCAAACACAACATATTACTGGAGGATAAACAATGAATCAGAATATATACAAACGCTTGATGAAACTAATCATCTTGACATGCGTGGGCCAAAACGAACAAAAATGGAAGATACAGGACAGATTCAATGCATATGGAGGCGACGCTTGCCCAAAGGCGAAGCTATATTTAAAAGGAGCGCCACTTATCCAGGGTATATAACAGGAGGGATGCAACAAATCCTCTTGGTACGCCGAGCTGTCCCACGGTCAAGTTTCGAGGTTCTGATGACTTTCGAAAGGGAACTGAAATGCAGTCTTCCCGAGGGAATCTTACCTAAAGGATCTGGTTAAAAAGGTAGAGGCTTATCCTTTGATCGGGAGATCTGGGGAAATCCTGATCCGGCAATGTAGTAACATCTCGTACGAAGAAAGTAAAAAGAAGTGGAGAACCGCAGAGCCATCTCAATATCATCTCTTTAGGGTGTGAGATGGGGCACGACTTTTTTGCTTGACTGCAACAATATAAGGTTTGGTTTCAGTTTGACATTCGACAGCCTATTCGATATCCGACCGCGTAGTAACATCACCCGACACAAGCTACTGGTGCTCAAACAATCTTTGAACCTGGTCAGTTGTTAAGGCTTTTTGGGCGTATCAGCTGTGATGGGTATATATCGGCATCCGTCCATCACAGCATTACAACGCATATACATACACATCACGAGCATCGAGAAACACACTGGTATAGATAAATGCCGTACACTAATGCCAATCGAGTGGTACTGGTGCATTTATCCGGCATAGCCCAATGACACCTTACGGAAATCTGGAGTGATCAGACATGTTTTGAAATATTTTCTTAGTCATCCTGTCCCAGTGAACCCTTAGTTTCTGGAAAACTATCAGACTTGTCTGGATTCTTATTTGCTAAAGATAAGTGTATTCAGCATCGTTCGCTGCGCTACATCATGGCTCGTTGAAGGCTTGGCAAAATAAGTCGATGTACACATCTTCTAGCATCTATATTTTTAGCAAATAGGAATCCAGAGAAGCCCGAAAATATTCCATAACCTATGTTTTGAAAGGCTGTGTTTCAAATACGTGCTTTGACGCATTTCACTATGCACTTATTTACTTCTTTGACCATCTACAGAATCACCAGGACCTTCCTGCACAGGAACATCATCAGTGGTACATCATAAACCAAATTATCGCACCCGCATCGTCCGAAGAGATGCACGAGTGTAAGACAGAGTGTACGGGCAAGCATCCGCGCCTGCTTTGACCCATTTCCAAAGGTCCCACGTACACTCCTCACTCCCGTCCGACCCACTACACTTCAGTTACAGTTAGACACCCGGCATCAGTGCTGGGCTATTTGTGATCCTTCTCGACCACCACAGGTCACTCGCCCTCGCTCTGAGCGCGCTCCAGCTCGGTCACGTGGAACCTGACGCCGGTCAGCTGGGCGCTCAGCTCCCAGAGGTCCCGCTGGGCGCGCTCGTCCAGCGCGACCGGTGCGTACTCGCAGCGCGCCACGTCGGCGTAGATGAGGCCCGACTGGTGCGCCACCCGGTCTGAGACGGCGCACTGCAGCTGCGTCTGCACGCCCTCCGACACGGTGCGCATGAACAGGAACGCCACGGGCAGCGCGGCGACGCACGCCAGCCAGCCGAGCCGCGTGTGTCGGAACAGGTCCGAGTACACCCAGCCGGGACAGCACGCGTACACGTGCACACCGGTGCCTGCCAGCACGCGCGCCAGCTGCCGGCCGAACAGAACGTTGCACAGCTTCGAGTTGGCGTAGGCCGGGTTGAGTCGCCGGCCCGACTTCAGGTCGTCGCCGTGGGCGATGTGCGCCAGGTTGAAGCGGCCGTCCCTGTAGAGGCCCGACGTGGTGATGACGACGCGAGACGTGTCCGCCGCCTGCAGCCGGTCCAGCAGCAGGCCGGTCAGCATGTAGTGGCCCAGATGGTTGACGCCGAAGTGAATGTCGTAGTGCTGGGCGGTGCGCTGGTGCGACTCCACGGGAAACACCACGCCCGCGTTGTTCATCAGCACGTCCAGCCGACTGAACTGCTCCTTGAAACAGCGCGCGAACGCCTTGATCGAGTCGAAGTCGGCCAGGTCCAGGTGCATCGGTATCTGCGGGTGGAGTGCACATAATAATGTCTTACATCTGTCTTTCATCCATAGTGTCTGTATAATGTAATAATGTCTTTCATCCATGAATTCGACTGCCGATGCCATTCGGTGCCGTTGATATTCCGCTCCATATTTCGGATGTCCGGACATTGTCATACCGCAGCCACGGACTGATGATTCGATCACTCCTGACAAGGGCCGGGACGGCACCACTGGTGTTGGATGAATCACTAGTGTTGGTGTGCGACGCCATCTATCACACCAACCCCCTCCAGATCTGCCCGAGATTGCATTCGCAACCGCATATAGTAAGTAGGATGTTTCGCTCTGCTCTGCACAAGTGTGTTTTACTGAGAACCCTGGTCGCCATCAGAGATGGTAGGTGTGCTGCAACGCGCCCGCCAGTCAGTCATTCGAGTTAGATACAAGAGGACGTTATTCGGCCGAAGGAATTGGAATGCGGCCGCCAGGGTACCGACTGCTGCTGCTCAGGCCACAGCTCCTCTGTAGTTCAAAGAGGTATGATACACCGCTCAGGACACGGAAGCTGGGGAGCGGTACGAGAGGGCTGTGCGGTTATGGCCGGGCATTTGTCCGGATCGTCGAATCTTTTTCCAGACTGCACTGTACCTGCGAGTGACAGCTGAACAAGATCCATAAAATATGTGATGACACATGATATTACCTTGCTACATTCATCTGGAAATGGTTTGTTGTTGTTTGTTTATTGGGGCTTAGGGGCGCATCGACTGCATCTGATAATGGAAGCATCTTGATATCCTGCAAGCAGACTTTCCACCACACCCTGACCGGACAATACTCGGTAACTGCGTGGCTGGTGTGGGTCAACTCGCGGGTAGTGTGGATGACGTGGCTTACTACATGTTCAGCTCCAGGGCGGCCGTTGGGAGTGTACAAGGCGACCTCCGAACGAGCGGCGGGGAGGATGTCGGCTGGCCGCACTGCCAGCGCCCCTCACCGGTAGGCTCTACTCGGCTCACCAGCTGGCCGTGGTCGGTGGTGCGCCGGATGTACTGGACGGCCCGCTCGGTCTTGTCCAGGTCGCGGCACGCCAGCACGACAGCGGCGCCGCGCCGCGCCAGCTCCAGACTGGCCTCGCGACCCAGCCCGCCGCTGGCGCCCGTCACCACCGCCACCTGTCAACGGGCGACATGTGTGCTGACAGGAAGACACGCAGATCCGCCAGCACACAGGGCAGACTGAACAGCATGCTATATAGCTCAGGTAGGGCGGCGCGTGCCAATCTAAGCCATCATATTGAAAGCGCAGCAAAGAAGCAGCATTCGGAAATTGAACACATCAATGACAGAAAGCAATTCATCAGCCGGCAGTCACCACCCACATGGCGCACCAAGTCGGCGGCAACTCACACCGTGCCACGCAAGTTGACATCAAGTTCGACGTGAAGGCCACCGAACTCGGCCTATCCAGGTCGCTGAGAATGCACGGGATCAAAACACGGCTAGCACGCCACGCCAGGACGGCTCGTGTCGCACCTTGCCAGTCATGGAGCGCTGGCTGTCGCATCGGCCCCACTGGCGCGCCCGCAGCTTCCGCACCAGGTACAGGCCGACAACAACGGCGCCGGCCGCGCACAGGTACGACGAAAGTCCCATGGCGGCAACAGCCGGCTACAGGGCCGCCACCAGCACCGGCCACTCTTCACCACCTCTTCACCCCGACTCGCCTGGCACCGGCTGCAGCACACCAACACACCACAGCCGGCTGTTTTGACACTGAATACAACACATCACATGCCTTGTATTCTACACTACCTGCACAGCAGGGGATATGTTGCGAAAAACATGCACCCGTGGTCACCTGCATGCAATCACATTGACATATCAACTCTGAATGGGTGACGCATCTCAGACGTCATGTATCTTATATGGAAGCGCAATTGGCACCCTATGACCGCTAATGGGATGACATCCCCTGGATTGAACTGAGCGACTTCAGGTACCAAAGCAAAAATCATAGCATAATATCAGGAACACAGCAATGTCATTGCCGCCCCGGTAGCGCAGTTGGTTAGAGCGCTGGCCTGCACTGGTCTCCCCTGTCCTGGCGGCGCAGGGTTCGAGTCGCTTCGCGCGCGCGCATTTAGCCCCCGGCTGGGAAGGTCAGTTGGCAGCTGGCCCAATAAGGCCGGGGTCGAGCTACCGGGCGGCCGTGTCGGTGCATTGACGGCACGTTACACTTTCGGTCAAAATTCTGCCGTTGAACTGGAATTCATGGATCGGGTGGTGGGGCCAGGGTTCACGCAACAAGCTCTGCTTAGCAATAGGACCCTGGTTCATAAGCCACCCCAGCAAGAACTCGGATTAATTTTTTGTATGCCATAGATTCGAAGTAAAATCATCCAGTTCTGCGCATCGTTCTGCGCAGGTTGCATTGTGACGTCAATGATTTTCGGTCGGTGGCGCCCATTTGTCCATTTGTCCATCGGCGCGGTACCCCAGTCAAAATTCTCCAGAAAAGACCATGTAAACTAGAGGTGTTCAAAAGTGGCATGTTACATCTGAAGAGCAGCAGAGAACATGGACCGCCGACTGTTCCACACCAAATGCGGCCGGGGCCTCCAGAAAAAAGGCGATCTGAACAGTCGGGATGAAAAGCAGGATCGACCGTCCCCTTTCGTGCAACAGAAGCGGACTGGGCCGTGAGAAACGAGGAGCTCAATCATAGCCTCAATCATCGTCAAAAGTGACACAATCAGGGCTCGGATATAGCCTAATACGCCAAAGACGCGGTAGGCAGGTTGGCGATGTTTTCGCCGGTTATAACTTAGACGGATGTTTTTCTATGTTCACGAAACTTTGTGTGGACGACCAAATTTCGATAAATAATCTAAGTGAACCGACACCTTGAAACAAAAAACTTGCAAGACCAGGAATGCAAGATTGAGTGGGATGTGGTCAAAAGCAGAATCGACCCTATATGGGCCAAAATTAAAAGCATCCCAGAGCATGGGCAGATCCAGAAAGAAGAGCAACTGAGAGCATGTGACTCCCCCTACTATGGACATGTTGCGCCCCTCCAGGACGTTCAAATACACCCCTTGACTGGCTCAACACATTTGTTAGCCAATATCACTGCTCCAAGTAGAAAAGGTGTACCTGGGGAATGCTCAAGTGCTCCCCCTATGCGTACAAATCCTTTAAAAAGTGGTGCTCCCCCCTCCAGACATATGCACCCCTCCCAGAGACATTCCAATCAGATGTAACTAACTGCTGGCAACATGGATGTAACAACTCAAATTGGTACTACTGGTGTTGTGTTCATATGCTTCAGCAGATTTTCTACAGTATTTGTCACATGATGCTGGATATTGTTAACCTGTAATGTTGCTGACCACTGCAGTCAATGCATCCCTACCCTCCCCCCACCAATAAATATGCCTGGATTGCTAAAGAACCCATCTAACTTTCAAACAAAGTGGTGCACAAAAGCAAACTGGGTATCATCAGAAGGCCCTCAACAAATAGCGTACAAAAATAGCCACTGCTTCTGCTTAAGACAAAAATGGCAGGTTTCCCCAACAAAAAACAAAACAAACACATTTGATATCGCCATTTCTGGTAAAGATACAGTTAAAACACACACTATTTGATAGCTAATTATTCAGCAGATATGACAAAATAGCCACATTTGTTCACTATGGACAAAATTGGCAATGCTTTTAGTCACTGACCTGATCTCAAGCACACATTAAAGACATACATCGGCAATGCCAAGTTGTATTCCTGTAGTAAGCTTCATTTCAATATATTTTAATGTGTATGAGCAGCACACAAAAATACAGATTGTTAGAGAACTATGATGATGTTGACCTTAACTTTGCGCCATAATTTTGGGCCCATTGGGTAATTTAGGTGGTGTGATGCAAGTATAACACCATTTGAGCCATGCCAATGTGAAATAAACCATAAAACATAAGTCTTTCTGGGAGGCTCTAAATGGGGTTTGCCCACTTAACACTTTATCTTGACCTAGTCTTGGGCTACTTAACAGAGATCGATAAAATTGGATTCTATTTTCCTTGGAGTTTCCTTCATTTTTTCATGTAGATGAGTTATCAATCCTGATTTTTTTTGGTGGTCCTCTTTGACTTGAGCTAGGTTAATGACCTTAGATGACCTGAGGTTGAAACTTTCACATCAAATGCAAGAATGCTGAAGGAATACACTGAAAATTTTGCTGTGCTGTGCACTGCCATTTTGTCTCTATGACAGTACAACCTTACAGGGTGTAAAATGACTCACAAGATTGCACAGGTTAATGATGATATAATGATGATGATGCTGATCAGCAGCACAATATGATCTAGAATGAATACAGAAAACACCAGCCTCAAGAGGCCTCAAGTAAAAAATGGAATGAGATCAGTATTAATTTCAGAGAACTGATGTTGCACAGGGGTGTTGAGTGGAAAGAGAGCATTAACATCCCAATGATATATGATAGTAGGTAACATACATCCTGCCATTATCCAATAATACCTATGCAGTCCTTCAACATTGGTCACACCCACATTGTTCTGTATTGTGAAAGAAACATCACCATAAAGTCATAAAGTCTAGTGTTAAGGCTTAATAAGAGCCCATCTGACCATGACAAAAAATTGCTAATTCAAACTAGGTAATATTATATTCCTGTGGCTAAATAGGTAGGTAGGTAGGTACTATCAAAATGTGGCAAAATGCATTGGAGGCAGAGTGGGAAACTTACTTTCCGGGTTGGGAGTCGGAGTGCATACCGATTTCTTCCGGAGTACATTTTCATGGACATTTTTTTTTTATGCATGGAATCTGTTTACCAGTAACTGACCGGAAAACCTAAATCAGTATCTACATAATATGCATCAGTAATATCATTCTCATTTTTGGTCAAATCAAATGCCGAAACATACGAACAAAGAAGTGAACAATGGATGGCACCGCCCGGCAGTGACCCATAATAATCAGCACTGTTTTGTTTCTTATAACTCAGGAGAAATGCGTTTTCCTTTCACTGTTGGTCTCAGTACAAGGCTAGCCATATGAAAAACAAATAAAAATACTTCACACTTCACCCTCAGCTCAGAGCACATACCTACCTACGCAGCCAATTGTCCACGTAATACGAACGCAACTCAGCTACCGCACACGCCACAGTTGGATGTGATCAAAGCAAATGATCAGTCAGGGTCTTGTGTTTACAGTATGACACTGTTAACCATGTCTTCAAAGTTGCTAATGGTTATGACATCATATACAAAATACCTTGCATTGATTGGTTGACAGACATATTTCAGAACAGAAAACGCTAACGCAGCCAATTTTGATCGGTGGCCTCCGGGACTCCAGAGAACGTCTCTTAAAACTTTCAGTTTCCCACTATAGGGTGGCAGGAACACACGTATTCTGAGACGCGGCTCCAGAGCCGGAGAACAGTGTTCTCAGTGCGCATGCACATCATCTTGCAAGTTGCTGTTGGCGCATTGTTGTCGGCAATTCCGGTGGTTGAGGTTGATGGTGTGTGAAGCTGTGGTCCGGTTGCTCACTGCTACAAAAAGTGATTAGTTTGAGTGGTGACCGTAAGTGGAATAACCAGCGTTTTTTTCGGTGTCGTTCTGTTTGTTTTTATTGATATCTTTGTTCCCACATTTGTGTCGGAGTACATGTGAAGCCCATCCTATCCAGTATGAACCCAGAGTGCAAAAATGTTTTCAGAGATAAAATCTCTTAAGAAGTGCCTTAATTCCCACCCTGACTGGAGGTGTGGTGCCATAGCTATTTCTACACATAATTTGTTGTCTTTGTAACATTTTAATTCTTCATTTCTTACAATTCTAACATCAAGCTGAAAAAGGTGCAAATGGAAAAAAAACTTTTACCTACCTAGGTACCTAGGTATTGGGGTATTATTCCAGATCTAGGTAAAATGCGATTTTTGGGATTTTTTTTTTAATACAGGGTATTTTAACGTAAAAATCATGATGCGACCACTCATTTTCTCCGCAAAGAATTATTTTTCAGTTGGCAAACAAATACACGACCATAATCTTCACTCTGCAAACATAGCACATCGCGTATAATTATCCGTACCTGGTGTGTCAGATGTGATAAAGAAGACATTCAACACTTCATGCACTCAATTTAATACTCTTTGTCATCGAAAACCTTATGTTTCTGCCTTAATTCGACATTATCTCCGAGAATGAATACTCGCAACACGTCTCGCCAGCAACCATCGATAAGGGCCGGAAATTTCTTGCGATGCTGTATTCTATTTTCAATATATTTGATGACGTCATGGCGGAAAAATTTGTTTCGGACGATTCTGGTTTTCCGGTTAGGTTAGGTTAGGTTAGATTATATTATGATATAATATATTTTATATATTATGCTACGTTATCTTAGTCTAGGTTAGGTTAGGTTTTTTCTTCCCCCGACTTAATGCATATGACGTTATCAAATCATTATGACGTCATCAACCGTCGCTGACTTAAAAGTAATCATTTCCGGAGAAAATGAGTGGTCGCATCATGATTCTTACGTTAAAATACACTATTCAAAAATTTTTTTTTCCAAAAATCACATTTTACCTGTTTCTGGAAATTGGTTGGTTATTGGTTTTACGACACGTCGACCGTTGAGTCATATAGCGTCGGTAATTATGACATACTGATACTGACATACTGACTGACTGACATACTGACATACTGAGTTCACATGATGCAGCACTTTTCTTTGAATCACTAGCACAATGTTGAGATAAGCAATCTCATCTTAGAGCACGATAACGAACTAAGTACATTACCCGTAATTTTAAACGAACAAAGTATCACGAAAACTTCAAAAGTATTGAAGCACGCATGCACCAACCACACTCGTATACAATGGGTCTGTTCCCGTGGCTCCACCAGACGGAACTCAGTGGAGGCTAGTTGAGGATAGTTGAGACTGGTCCATGGGAACGACCGGTGGAGCTTGGTGTAGAAATCAGCTGACAGCGGTGTGAATTCCGCGGCAAAAAGGAAGCATTTGGTGCTGTATCATAAATTGGTGCAATTTCCTTTCAAATGTTTGTCCAGATGATCGCACAATGTACATAGTATGCATTGTTTTACAAAGTCCCAAATATGTCTTTTTATTTCTGGCTATGTATGTTTCCTCAGAGACTGCGGGAAGCACACGTCCTTTTCGCCTATGGGATGAACCAGGCAATCTCTCCTCTCGGTTGAGCATCGTCTCCCCCTGTTTTGCGGTTTGGCCTGGATACTTTTGCGGTAATCTCGTGTCTGGACCCGCCGGGCTCCCTCGGCCCCGAGGCGCTTCTCTACCCGATGCTAACTTTTCCTCATCTCAACTTGCCCGACCTCGTCGATCGGGCTCGAATAGGATTTTAGTCGGCGCCAGGAGAACGGCGGTACTTCTGGGCACGGGAATTGCGGCGGATCCGGCCGGTAAAGTAACATCTTCCCTTAGGCCGAATGACGTAGATCAAAGGCGTAAAAAAACATGTTTGTGGTCTGCATCTGTTACTTCGATTATTGTTCATAGTTGTAGTAGTAATTTCATATTTTCTTTGCGAAGGATGATCCTGATATTCAGTTGATGCATGAAGATGAGATTCATATGATGGAGGACGTTGCTTACGTGCAAATATATGGCGCAAGTGCGCCGTGATTGAGCTCAACTGAAAAATCACAATTGGACCCTGCTTCTGGGCTGGTGGAGCTTTTG
Source organism: Ashinkailepas kermadecensis (assembly GCA_034440615.1). NCBI lineage: Eukaryota > Metazoa > Arthropoda > Thecostraca > Neolepadidae > Ashinkailepas > Ashinkailepas kermadecensis. The sequence continues at coordinate 156,201 of JAOTOM010004384.1, read as the reverse complement.
CTCCACTGGTGGAGGTTGGTGGAGGAAAAATATCCACCGGGTTTGCGACGGGAACGACCAGTGGAGGTTTGTGAAGGTTAGTGGAGACACGGGAACAGACCCAATGAGTTTAATTGAAACCACGGCTCTTCCAGATAAGGTTGGGCAAACAGGCCCGCAACAGCTGATTGCGGTTGTCGGCGATTCTCCCGGCCGGGGGGCGATCAAGGGTGCGTTCTTTGTCTCCTTCGTTCCGCGGATTCCGTGGACTGTGACGTAGAATATTTCGTGGACTGCAGCCACGGAACGTTCTGTGAAATTTCGCGCCGTATTACTTATGTGAGCCATTTGTGTCGCTGTTCGCAAACGTTCCTACTAATTCGTATGATTAGCATTCATTGCATGCTGTTACATTAAAGCAATGTGGTTGAATCACTTGTTGGCAACACCAGTAATTATACAAAGCTCCGAACTATGATCTTATTGTTATTGGTCACTGATGCCTAATTTAATGCTCATGGTGTCAACAATAAAAAGGATAAAAATGCGAAACTATTCTGAGATGGCTCGTGTTCTAGGTAGATGAATGTCAGACATGTCCAGGGCAGGCTATGACAGGCATGTCAAGGGCAGGGATGAAATTTGCATTGGTCATTGCACAGTGAACATGCCGACAGCGGACCGACGTCGTTCCGCTATCTGGACGCCAGTGGACCGCTGTCGGCTGAGGAGTGGAATGTCCGCCAAGCCGATATGCAGCCGAAACCCAGCCAACGTGGGACCGCTGCCAGGCTGCTGTCAGGACGCTTGGGGCCCGCTGTCGGCTGGGTAGTGGGATGTCTGACAACGGCCCGACGTCAGCCGGCCGCTATTGATATGCCGAATTCAACCCAACATATGTTGATATTCCAGGTCAGTATGCCGATGTCGGGCCGAGAGCGGTCCGATGTCGGCATACCGTTTACGAGATGACGAGCTCGCCCCGACACGTGCGGACAGCGGGTCAACATCGGCATGTTTACTGGGTGGAGTTGCAAATAATCGGAAAAAGAAGTTTCTGAAGGTAGTGTCTAGCTTACTGCTGTTTCACCTTAACAGTTGAGAATTTGACTACACTGCAACGGAAAACCCTCGCCGGTGGGAACATGGCATTTATTAGTGACATCTTCGCACAATCTAGCCCAATCGTAATCCACTTTACAACTTTACTTGCGAATTTGCAATGTCTTCCTTGGCCCGCACATCACTTCCAATGTGCGTCGCCATCTTGGAAGAAACCGCACAGAACGGGGCTGGACAACTTTTTTTTCAGTCCGCGCGTTCCCCGGGGAATCCACGAAATCTGGCCGGAATGGACAAAGAACGACAGATGACGTCAGAGTCCACGGAATTCCTGGACGGAACGTGACAAAGAACGCGGCCCAAGTTGTTCAAAGCCTGTGACGTAGCCAAGGCGATACCAGGCACCATTTTGCGTGCATTTCAAGCCAAAACGACCAATATTTGCAACGACTTTACGCAGGCAATTTTAATCATACATAGATAAAATTGACATCATGCGAATGCCTGAAGAATTCTACACAATAATCCCGAATGTTTTTACTTGTATCACCCTGAAAAAAAAGTAAGTTTCCTTGCCGGTAAACCAGGACACTACACGAAACCGGCCTGCCGACTACCGGAGGGCGGGGCTTAATTGGTTGTCATGACGACCGATTGGCCCTTAAGGTCAGCCGTACGTTGAGCCTCGATCTAAAAGAAAGTTGCCGCTAAATTAAATTGAACGTTCTTTCTTCATTCTCTGTACCGGCTGCTTCGTGCCATTCTGTTTTCTCGTGACAGATGAACACAGGAACAGGGCCATGGGAATGAGCCCCGTGAACAGGGCCCTGGGCCCTGTTCACGGGGCTTGCGGCAGTCTGCGGTCAAAGGGGTGGAGTGTGGAGTGTAGAACGTACACTCCATACGATGGCACGTTGCCATCAAACTTGTGCGTGTCGAATATTGCTTGTATTTGCAGAGAAGATCCAAGTGAGTGAGAGATGCCAAGATATGTGAATGTGGTTTGGAGAGGGATAATTTGTTCGCGATAGCGGAGCGGAGTAGTAGGTGGGATGTACGTGTGGAGCCGTGAGAAAAGCATTGTGACGGATTTTGCGGGGGAAATTTGCAGTCCCCAAAGGGAGCACCAGGAATCAATTTGATTCATGGCGCGCTGCATAAGATAATTTGCTTTGTCTGCCGAACGATGCGTGCACCATATGGCCAGATCATCGGCGTAAATGGAGTATTTTAGGCAGGGGGCTATGTTGTGGAGGTCGGCGAGAGCATCGTTAATCATGATGAGAGAGAGGGTGGGGGATAGCACGCTGCCTTGTGGGACGCCTTGATCGAGTTTCTGGGGCCGAGAATGGATATTGCCGCAGCTAACGGTGAATGTTCTATCTGCGAGGAAGTTGGAGATAAATTTTACCATTCTGCCTCGTATGCCAATACGATGTAATTTGATTTGGAGGGCCGAACTGTGTACTTTATTGAATGCGGATTTCAAGTCGAGAAAAAGTGCGACGGTTTCATATTTTTTCATGGAGCCGCGCTGTATCGAATCAACAAATTGGAAGAGGTTGTCGGCGGTGCTGTGTCGGGGTCGTAATCCGCTTTGAAAGGGGGAGAGAGCGTTGTTGTTTTCGAGGTGTACTCTGATTCGACCATTGACCATGCGCTCAAAGATTTTAGAGGCACAACTAGTGAGAGAGATAGGTCGATAGCTAGAGGGAAGGTCGCGAGGTTTGCGAGGTTTAGCGATAGGAATGATAGTGCTAGTAGACCAGCAAGGGGGAAAAGTGCCGTCAGTCCATAATTGATTTAGTGCTGAGAGGAGATTTTCTCTTCCGGCGTCGGATAGATTTTGGAAGAAGGGGTATGCCAATTGGTCAGGGCCAGGGGAAGTGTTGGTTACTTTGGAAAGGGATAAGGTTAGCTCATAGGGAGTAAATGGGGCATTATATGGTTCAGTGTTGTCCGAGGTAAAGTTGCGGGTGGCGAGAGTGGTTCGTAAGAAGTCCGTGGTGTGTTGAGTATTGTGCATTTGAGGAGATGTCAGCATAATAGGTGGCAAAGTGTTCCGCGTCGTCTGTGGGTTCTGTGATGCTGCGATGGTTAATTGTCGATTGTGGGAATCCGCGGTGTGGGGATCTGCCATTTGTGAAAGAGCGAATTTTGGACCAAATCTGGCCGATGGGCGTAAATCGATTGAACGAGTTTCAATAAAGTTGCCAGCTGTGTTTTTTGGCCGCTAGGATAGACTGCTGGCAACGTTTTTTTGCCTCGCGGGCTTCTAACATGTTTTGTGGGGTAAGATTTTTTCGAAATTTTCGCTCAGCCCGCCGCCGCCGAGCGACGGCGCGTTGACACTCGTCGTTCCACCACGGCACGTGGTGACGACCGGGGGAGCGACGAGTGTGGGGGACATGATTTTCTGCCGCGAGTAGTATGGTGTCAAGAAGGGCTGATATTGGGGGGTGTGAATGCGGAGGAAAGACGGTGTTAATTTCTTGGGAAAAAGTTGGCCATTTCGCTTTGCGAACATTCCAGCGGGGTAGAAATAAGTAATCTCTAGCTTGGGCTGAGCGTTCAAGCATGATATGAATGGGAAAATGATCGCTAAAGTGGAGATCGGGTTGAACATGCCAAGAGAAGAGGGGTGAAATAGAGGCTGTAGCCAAAGACAGGTCAATGGCGGATGGTCGGAAAGGGGCGATGTCGGTGTTGTGTGTGGGTGTTTGGTCGTTTAAAAAGACCATGTTGTGGGTGTTGAAGAGAGTTTCGATGTGATGTCCGCGAGGTGATGTGGAGTGGCAGCCCCAAGCCTGGTGATGGGCATTGAAGTCACCCAACACCAGACAAGGGTGAGGAAGGAGGCCGACAAGGTCGGTCACAGAAGATAAGGATAGTGTGAGAGAAGGTGGGAGGTAAAGAGAGAGTATATTCAGCTCCAGTTGTGCAATTTGGACCGAAACAGCAACAAAATTTAGGTTATTAGCAATGTTGATCTGACGATGAAGGAGGGTGTCTGAGATAAATAGAGCAACCCCGCCGCCGCGGGGTGTAGAATTTACGTTGTTGGTATAAAGAGAATAGCCATGGATGTTAAAATTATATGGGTCGTTGTCGCGCCATCGGGTCTCCTGGACGGCGGCTACCAATGGTTTATTTTTGATGATATATTCCTTGAATTCTGCCCAATGGGATATGAGTGTCCTCGTATTCCATTGGAGCAAGAATTCAGTGGTGGGTGTCTGCATTAGTGTTGTGTTGTGTGGTGATCACACTCTCGCAGGCGTGTGTGTGGCGGTGAGGGCGTGATGGGGTCGTCCGTCTCGTAGGAGGCGGACGACCCTGGTGATGTGGACAGGGGCTCTGGATCCCCAGAGGGGTCCGGGCTCGGGGAACGGGAGCGAATGCTAGATTCCGGGGACAGAGTGGGGGGGGGCGACGGCCCTGAGGGGGCGGTGTAGAAGAGGCCCGAGCCTTAGTCGGCGCAGCCTGTTGGCGGTGGGGGGGCTGAGAGCGTTAGAGCGTCTAGTGACTGGGGTCGCGGCTGTCTGCGGCGCGGTTGCGGCTGCGGCTGCGCGGCTGCGGCTGCGCGTGGCTGTCGCTGCTGTCTGCTGCTGATAGTGGTAGGCGGTGTCGGCTTCGGCGGGGCTTGCGGCAGGGGCAGGGCGCATGGCCGGCTGACGGATGTGCTGTGGGCGGTGCGGGGACCGGGGGACGGAGGGACCCGCTAAGGGGGCAGGGCGAGAGACCGAGGAAGGAGAGGACGGAAGTGGGTCGCAGTTTGACCGTCCCGACCTTCCAGACCTGGGGCGGGAGTCCGCCTCAGCCGGAGTCGGCCACATCGGGGCCATGTGGGGCCGGGCCCACACCATCGGTGGTGCGGGCGGCGAGGAGCCCTGGGAGGTGAGTCGCCGCTGCTGACGCTCTTTGGCGTCGAGCCATGCAGGGCAGCGTGGGGATGCGGCCGGGTGGGGGCCCAGGCAGGCCGCGCAACGTGGGACTTCGGATGCGCACATATCCGCCGTGTGCCCCTCGGCACATCGCCCACATACAGGCTCCCTGGAGCGACATGCCTTTGCCAGGTGCCCGTACCTTTGGCAGAAGGCACAGCGGGCCGGCGGTGGGGTCCAGGGGCGGAGAGGGATACGCAAGTAGCCCGCCATGACTTGGGTGGGCGGGACTTGCGTGCGGAAGCCCAGTTTCAGGACTGGGTCCGCACGGGGGCGACGGCCGAGACGGGTCACGTCGCACACTCCCTGCGACTTCAGCTCGTCCAGGAGCTCCTCCTCGGACAGATCCACCAGCTCCGGGGCGTACGCTGTGGTATAGACCAGGTTGAGCCTGTCTGCAAGCTCAACCGTGACCTCTTTGCCCAGGAACCGGTTCAGGCTCATGAGGGCACGTGCCTGTGCGGCCTCTCTAACACGCACCAGCAGGGCACCAGGGCGGAGGACTTTCGCCGAGGAAACTCCGCCTGTCCACCCGTCCAGCTCCCGTGCTACCGCAAACGGGGAGGTTCGGGCCCATGATCCCTCCGTCCTCGTCACCGACACGAATGACTCACCCTCCGGGGGGTCGCGGGGCGGGGGCAGGCGGGCTCCAGGCCGGGGGCGGCGTCCTCCGTCCTCCGAGGGGGGGGGGTGTCCCCGGGCATACCGGGGCAGGGCGGGTGCGCTTACACCAGAGGGGAGTGGGTGGAGTGTATGTGTGGATAAGGGCGCCCTGAAGGGGTGCTGACAAGAGAGGCACCCGGAAGGGGTGCTGCAAGGAAAAGTGTGAAGAGAGTGTAGTGCGAAAGGGGTAGAGAGACACAGTGCTTGGAGGGATGGGAGTAGCCAAACAGAGGTGGGCGCAGTCACGGCCAAAGGCCGCTAGCTCGATCCATTAAACCAGAAAGGTACATCTGCTGGCTCTAACCTAGTGGGTGGGATGGGACAAAAAACAATCAAAGCCGACCGCTGCTACAATTCGGTTTCCCGACGGTGCTGGTGAGCACCGCTGGGACGAAGGGGGTTGGGAGGGGGGGGCTACGCCGGCTATTCCGGCGAGCAACCAACTAGTGGCGCCGGCCGGCTAATCCGGCAGACAACCAACTAGTGGTTCGGGGGGCGGAGCTTCCCGTAGATGCCCTAATAAGGACACCTACGAGACAGCTGGGAGGGGGGGGTCGGGGTCTTTGGGGCAGCGGGTAGCTTCTCGTGCTCGATCGCCAGCTATAAGCTAGGTCTTTTCGAGCGTGCCGCGATTGAATATTGCCAAACAATATTCAATCGCCGCGTGTGGTATGGATCTCTTCCGTCCTCCGTCCTCTTCTCTCAGTCGTCTTCTCTCCGTCGTCTTCTCCTCCGTCGTCTTCCTTCTCCGAGCCATTGAGATCGCGGGGTTGGTTATTGGTTTTACGACACGTCGACCGTTGAGTCATGTAGCGTCGCCAATCTCTCACGCCGATTGGTCGCGGGCGAAGAGTAGCGACAGGTGAGACTCGAACCCACAACATTTCGATCGTGAGACGAGCATCTTACCCCTAGACCACTCGATATTTTTTGTTTTTCCTACTCCATCTTTAGCAGAGGCCGAGTGCCATCCGCTAGAGATATGCTACGTTAAGGAAAGGGTTACGTTAATCCGGCTTATATGGCATCCGGTTATATCAATTAAGAAAGAGAGGAAAGATGAGACGCCGACAAGCAAGGAACGTGGCGTAAAGTCCGACACACATACATGGGTGAAACATACACGACACATAGAAGTACACTTCGAGGGTGGGCAGCATCGTAACCTGCGGAGAGGCTCCACCGCCCACCTGCGACCGAAAAAGCGAAGCAGAGGCCCGACGTCCAGGGCGAGTCGTGGGCGTCGGGCCCGACCTTGTGTGTGTAGGTGTATGTTTTAGTTGAGGCTTGGAAAAACCTGAGAGGTGAAAAAACCAAGCAGCTTGGAAAACCCGAAGGTGAAAAACCAAGTGCAATTTATAAGGAGAACCGTCCGTTTTGGCCAAATTGGATCGGTCTCAGCCTACCTAGTGTGATACAACCTATATGTATGTGTTTAGCGACGATGGAGATGATAGCGTTTGACTTCAAATTACTTCCTCTAGTTTCGTGCCGTGCAAGTATGTGAATAGTATGTCAATGAGGTCCGGGGCCTGTCACCGAGGAGGCTTGGTAGTGAAAGTGGAAGACGATTTTGCGCAATGTAGGTAAGAAGTGGGCGACGTTGTAGTTGGTAGGCTGGGCAAATAAGCAAGAAATGTTCCACAGTGTTACGAACACCACATGTTTGGCAGGGCGGAGCGCGGAGAGGTCGATCAAAGAGGAAATTATGCGTGAGATTCGTGTGCCCGAGTCGGAGTCGAGCAAGGTGGATCTCGTGTGAGCGCGTGAGTTGTCTGGAAGAAAGCCATTTGGCGAGAAGGGGTTTAATGTGGTGCAAGTGAGTAGTGTTGTGATTCCAGCATGCCTGGAAATATGTGTTGAATAATCTGTTGGTGAGGGATAGAAGGTCACAGGGGGGGACTGGGAGGTTGGGGGTGGGTGGGAGATCGATGGCTCGACGTGCGAGCTCATCTGCCCGCTCGTTGCCCGGAATCCCCATGTGGCCAGGGATCCAGAGCAGTGTGAGGTGAAGGTGAACATGATATGTGTGATAGAGTTCCCGGATAGCGTGGAGTGTGGGGTGTGTGGTGTTGTGTATGGCTGCGAGAGCGTCGATGGAAGAACGTGAGTCGGTGCAGATGATGGTTGGTGTGGAGATGTGGTGTTGAATGATGTGGTGTAGACAGGCGTAGATTGCGACTAGTTCTGAGGTGTAAACCGAGTGATGTGGTGTTAATTTTATTTGGCCAAAGCTGGGTCCACCGCACCAAGCAGCTCCCGCACCGTCGGTGGTACGGGAGCCGTCTGTGTAGAAGTATGCATGATGGGGGTGGGCGGCGTGATATTCGAAAAATGTTTGTTGGGTTTCGATGGGGGAAAGTAATTTTTTGTTTTGGTGGAAGAGATATTCGAGCTTGGGGTGATACATGTGCCAAAAGGGGCGAAGGGGAGGGAATTTGCCCAGGGTTACCTTGGGGAATTTGAGTGCGAGAGTAAGGACATGTTTCAAATGTATGCCAATGTTGTGTTTGTTCCTATTATAGGTACGTCTGAAGGGAGGTTTAGTGAGTGCGGGGGTAGCAGGGTGGTTGAGCTGTGTTGTGGAGATGCAGCGCAGGAGATTTAGCCGTTTTGCGCAGCGTTGTTTTAGATAAGCAACATGAGGGCCGAAACAAAGACTTTTGTCTAGTATGATGCCAAGATATGTGAATGTGGTTTGGAGAGGGATAATTTGTTCGCGATAGCGGAGCGGAGTAGTAGGTGGGATGAACGTGTGGAGCTGTGAGAAAAGCATTGTGACGGATTTTGCGGGGGAGATTTGCAGTCCCCAAAGGGAGCACCAGGAATCAATTTGATTCATGGCGCGCTGCATAAGATAATTTGCTTTGTCTGCCGAACGGTGCGTGCACCATATGGCCAGATCATCGGCGTAAATGGAGTATTTTAGGCAGGGGGCTATGTTGTGGAGGTCGGCGAGAGCATCGTTAATCCTGATGAGAAAAAGGGTGGGGGATAGCACGCTGCCTTGTGGGACGCCCTGATCGAGTTTCTGGGGCCGAGAATGGATATTGCCGCAGCGGACGGTGAATGTTCTATCAGCGAGGAAGTTGGAGATAAATTTTGCCATTCGGCCTCGTATGCCAATACGATGTAATTTGATTTGGTGGGCCAAACTGTGTACTTTATTGAATGCGGATTTCAAGTCGAGAAAAAGTGCGACGGTTTCATATTTTTTCATGAAGCCGCGCTGTATCGAATCAACTAGTTGGAAGAGGTTGTCGGCGGTGCTGTGTCGGGGTCGGAATCCGCTTTGAAAGGGGGAGAGAATGTTGTTGTTTTCGAGGTGTACTCTGATTCGACCATTGACCATGCGCTCACAGATTTTAGAGGCACAACTAGTGAGAGAGATAGGTCGATAGCTAGAGGGAAGGTCGCGAGGTTTGCGAGGTTTAGCGATAGGAATGATAGTGCTAGTAGACCAGGAAGGGGGAAAAGTGCCGTCAGTCCATAATTGATTTAGTGCTGAGAGCAGATTTTCTTTTCCGGCGTCGGATAGATTTTGGAAGAAGGGGTAAGCCAATTGGTCAGGGCCAGGGGAAGTGTTGGTTACTTTGGAAAGGGATAAGGTTAGCTCATAGGGAGTAAATAGGGCATTATATGATTCAGTGTTGTCCGAGGTAAACTTGCAGGTGGCGAGAGTGGTTCGTAAGAAGTCGGTGGTGTGTTGTGAATATTGTACGTTTGAGGAGATGTCAGCATAATAGGTGGCAAAGTGTTCCGCGACGTCTGAGGGTTCTGTGATGTTGCGATGATTAATTGTCAGTTGTGGGAAACCGCGGTGTGGGGATCTGCCATTTGTGAAAGAGCGAATTTTGGACCAAATTTGGCCGATGGGGGTAAATCGATTGAACGAGTTTGAGTAAAGTTGCCAGCTGTGTTTTTTGGCCGCTAGGATAGTCTGCTGGCAACGTTTTTTAGCCTCGCGGGCTTCTAACATGTTTTGTGGGGTAAGGTTTTTTCGAAATTTGCGCTCAGCCCGCCGCCGCCGAGCGACGGCGCGTTGACACTCGTCGTTCCACCACGGCACGTGGTGACGACCGGGGGGGCGACGAGTGTGGGGAACATGATTTTCTGCCGCGAGTAGTATGGTGTCAAGAAGGGCTGATATTGGGGGTTGTGAATGCGGAGGAAAGACGGTGTCAATTTCTTGTGAAAAAGTTGGCCATTTCGCTTTGCGAACATTCCAGCGGGGTAGAAATAAGTAATCTCTAGCTTGGGCTGAGCGTTCAAGAATGATATGAATGGGAAAATGATCGCTAAAGTGGGGATCGGGTTGAACATGCCAAGAGAAGAGGGGTGAAATAGAGGCTGTAGCCAGAGACAGGTCAATGGCGGATGGACGGAAAGGGGCGATGTCGGTGTTGTGTGTGGGTGTTTGGTCGTTTAAAAAGACCATGTTGTGGGTGTTGAGGAGAGTTTCGATGTGATGTCCGCGAGGTGATGTGGAGTGGCAGCCCCAAGCCTGGTGATGGGCATTGAAGTCACCCAGTACCAGACAGGGGTGAGGAAGGAGGCCGAAAAGGTCGGTCACAGAAGATAAGGATAGTGTAAGAGAAGGTGAGAGGTAAAGAGAGAGTATAGTAAGCTCTAGTTGTGCAATTTGGACCGAAACAGCAATAAAATTTAGGTTATTAGCAATGTTGATCTGACGATGAAGGAGGGTGTCTGAGATAAATAGAGCAACCCCGCCGCCGCGGGGTGTAGAATTTACGTTGTTGGTATAGAGAGAATAGCCATAGATGTTAAAATTATATGGGTCGTTGTCGCGCCATCGGGTCTCCTGAACGGCGGCTACCAATGGTTTATTTTTGATAATATATTCCTTGAATTCTGCCCAATGGGATATGAGTGACCTCGTATTCCATTGGAGCAAGAATTCAGTGGTGGGTGTCTGCATTATTGGTTGTGATCACGCTCCCGCAGCCGCGTGTGTGGCGGTGATGGTGAGGCAGAGTCGTCTGATTCATATTCAGACGACTCTGGTGTGGCTGTCTGCTCTGGGTCCCTGGGGGGTTCCTGAGCATGCGGAGGGGGTCAGGACTGTCCTGAGAGGACTGCGATGGACAAGTGGAGGGAGATGGGAGGACCTGAGGGGAGGTCGCCGGGGTGGCCTGAGCCCGAGAGGGTGGCTGGGTGGAGGGGGTGCTGGGGTGGTCCTGGAGGGGCGGTGCAGAGGGGGCCTGATCCCGTGGGGGCATGGCGGCCGATCTACTCCGGGGGCCTGGAGGCGGATGATCCAGCGGCGAGAGCAGGGCGTGAGTCCGGTGTGGGATTGGGGTGGTTGAGCGGGTGCTCGTTGCGCGTGGGCGCACGGGTCAGCGGGCGGACGGCCGCCTCGGCCGGGGTCGGCCAGAGGGGCTGAAGATGCGGTTGACCCCAGGCTGAGGGTGGCCCCTGCGGCGGGGGCGGAGCTGGGGGGGCTGTCCGGGGTCGCTGCTGGTGTGCCTTGGCATCCAGCCAGACTGGGCAGCGGGGGTAGGAGGCGGGGTGAGGGCCCGCGCAGGCTGCGCATCGCGGTTCCTGGGCCTCGCACTGGGCCGTGGGGTGTGCCTCGGCACAATGGCCGCACACTGGGTTGCGGGCACGGCAGACCCCACTGTGGTGTCCATACCTCTGACAGAATCCACAGCGCTTAGGGGGTGGGGTCCATGGACGGCAGGGGTACCGCAGGTACCCTGCATAGAGGTGAGTCGGCGGGTCGAGTGACCGGTACCCCACTTTGAGAAGGGGGCTCGGGGTCGATGCTGAGGGGCGCCCCAGGCGGACGACCTCGCAGACGCCTTGCGGTAGCAGCTCCTCGAGGAGCTCCTCTTCTGGTAGGTGTGCCAACTCAGGGGCGAACACCGTAACGAAAGAGTTGTTGAGGCGGTCGGCTACCACTACCTCAACAGGGTGGTCCAGGAAGTGGCGTAAAAGAAGGAGGGCCCTGGCCTGGGTTGCGTCACGGACCCGTACCAGTAGGGCGCCCGACCGGATGGTGCGGGCCGCCACTACCCCTCCTGTCCATCTGTCGAGCTCCTTGGCCACTGCAAAGGGGGACGTGCGGTCCCAGGACCCCTCCTTCCGTGCTATCAGCACGAAGGATTCTCCGTCTGGGGGATCTCGCGGCGGGGGAGCCCGGGCTCCTGGGCGCGGCCGGCGTCCGCCCTCCGCGGGGGCGGGGGGTCCCCGGCCATGCCGGTGCGGGGTTGGACCCCTGAGGAGAGGGGAGGGGTGACTGAGTGTGGGAAGGGCGCCCTGAAGGGGTGCTGACAAGAGAGGCACCCTGAAGGGGTGCTGCAAGGAAAAGTGTGAAGAGAAGTGTAGTGCGAAAGGGGTAGAGAGACACAGTGCTTGGAGGGATGGGAGTAGCCAACAGAGGCGGGCGCAGTCACGGCCAAAGGCCGCTAGCACGATCCATTAAACCAGGAAGGTACCTCTGCTGGCTCTAACCTAGTGGGTGGGATGGGACAAAAACAATCAAAGCCGACCGCTGCTACAATTCGGTTTCCCGACGGTGCTGGTGAGCACCGCTGGGCCGAAGGGGGATGGGAGGGGGGCTACGCCGGCTATTCCGGCGAGCAACCAACTAGTGGCGCCGGCCGGCTAATCCGGCAGACAACCAACTAGTGGTCCGGGGGGCGGAGCTTCCCGTAGATGCCCTAATAAGGACACCTACGAGACAGCTGGGAGGGGGGGGTCGGGGTCTTTGGGGCAGCGGGTGGCTTCTCGTGCTCGATCGCCAACTATAAGCTAGGTCTTTTCAAGCGTGCCGCGATTGAATATTGCCAAACAATATTCAATCGCCGCGTGTGGTCTGGATCTCTTCCCTCCTCCGTCTTCTTCTCTCCGTCTCCTCATCGAGAGAATCGCTTTTTGTTCTTTTTTTCTTCTTTTTTTCTTCCATCTTTAGCCGAGGCCGAGTGCCATCCGCTAGAGATATGCTACGTTAAGGAAAGGGTTACGTTAATCCGGCTTATATGGCATCCGGTTATATCAATTAAGAAAGAGAGGAAAGATGAGACGCCGACAAGCAAGGAACGTGGCGTAAAGTCCGACACACATACATGGGTGAAACATACACAGACACACGTACATACACGACACATAGAAGTACACTTGGAGGGTGGGCAGCATCGTAACCTGCGGAGAGGCTCCACTGCCCACCTGCGACCGAAAAAGCGAAGCAGAGGCCCGACGTCCAGGGCGAGTCGTGGGCGTCGGGCCCGACCTTGTGTGTGTAGGTGTATGTTTTAGTTAAGGCTTGGAAAAACCTGAGAGGTGAAAAAACCAAGCAGCTTGGAAAACCCGAAGGTGAAAAACCAAGCGCAATTTATAAGGAGAACCGTCCGTTTTGGCCAAATTGGATCGGTCTCTGCCTACCTAGTGTGATACAACCTATATGTATGTGTTTAGCGACGATGGAGATGATAGCGTTTGACTTCAAATTACTTCCTCAAGTTTCGTGCCGTGCAAGTATGTGAATAGTATGTCAATGAGGTCCGGGTGCTTGTCACCGAGGAGGCTTGGTAGTGAAAGTGGAAGACGATTTTGCGCAATGTAGGTAAGAAGTGGGCGACGTTGTAGTTGGTAGGCTGGGCAAATAAGCAAGAAATGTTCCACAGTGTTACGAACACCACATGTTTGGCAGGGCGGAGCGCGGAGAGGTCGATCAAAGAGGAAATTATGCGTGAGATTCGTGTGCCCGAGTCGGAGTCGAGCAAGGTGGATCTCGTGTGAGCGCGTGAGTTGTCTGGAAGAGGGCCATTTGGCGAGAAGGGGTTTAATGTGGTGCAAGTGAGTAGTGTTGTGATTCCAGCATGCCTGGAGATATGTGTTGAATAATCGGTTGGTGAGGGATAGAAGGTCACAGGGGGGGACTGGGAGGTTGGGGGTGGGTGGGAGATCGATGGCTCGACGTGCGAGCTCATCTGCCCGCTCGTTGCCCGGAATCCCCATGTGGCCAGGGATCCAGAGCAGTGTGAGGTGAAGGTGGACATGATGTGTGTGATAGAGTTCCCGGATAGCGTGGAGTGTGGGGTGTGTGGTGTTGTGTATGGCTGCGAGAGCGTCGATGGAAGAACGTGAGTCGGTGCAGATGATGGTTGGTGTGGAGATGTGGTGTTGAATGATGTGGTGTAGACAGGCGTAGATTGCGACTAGTTCTGAGGTGTAAACCGAGTGGTGTGGTGTTAATTTTATTTGGCCAAAGCTGGGTCCACCGCACCAAGCAGCTCCCGTACCGTCGGTGGTACGGGAGCCGTCTGTGTAGAAGTATGTATGATGGGGGTGGGCGGCTTGATATTCGAAAAATGTTTGTTGGGTTTCGATGGGGGAAAGTAATTTTTTGTTTTGGTGGAAGAGATATTCGAGCTTGGGGTGATACATGTGCCAAAAGGGGAGAAGGGGAGGGAATTTGCCGAGGGTTACCTTGGGGAATTTGAGTGCGAGAGTAAGGACATGTTTCAAATGTATGCCAATGTTGTGTTTGTTCCTATTATAGGTACGTCTGAAGGGAGGTTTAGTGAGTGCGGGGGTGGCAGGGTGGTTGAGCTGTGTTGTGGTCCGAAAGTGGTATCTGACTAGTTGGAGTGTTCTGCGGTGTTGTAAACTGGGGAGGTGGGCCTCAGCCCGGAGACTAGTAATGGGTGTAGTGCGGTGTGCTCCGGTGATGAGGCGAAGAGCGTGATTTTGTATGCGTTCAAGTGTTGTGATGTGTGACGGAGATATATGATCGAAGATAAACGCATTGTATTCCAGGACGGAGCGAATCAGAGCGATATACATAGTGTTGAGGGTAGCCCTGTCTGCACCCCAGTCGCGACCGGAGATGCAGCGCAGGAGATTTAGCCGTTTTGCGCAGCGTTGTTTTAGATAAGCAATATGAGGGCCGAAACAAAGACTTTTGTCTAGTATGATGCCAAGATATGTGAATGTGGTTTGGAGAGGGATAATTTGTTCGCGATAGCGGAGCGGAGTAGTAGGTGGGATGTACGTGTGGAGCCGTGAGAAAAGCATTGTGACGGATTTTGCGGGGGAGATTTGCAGTCCCCAAAGGGAGCACCAGGAATCAATTTGATTCATGGCGCGCTGCATAAGATAATTTGCTTTGTCTGCCGAACGGTGCGTGCACCATATGGCCAGATCATCGGCGTAAATGGAGTATTTTAGGCAGGGGGCTATGTTGTGGAGGTCGGCGAGAGCATCGTTAATCATGATGAGAAAGAGGGTGGGGGATAGCACGCTGCCTTGTGGGACGCCTTGATCGAGTTTCTGGGGCCGAGAATGGATATTGCCGCAGCGGACGGTGAATGTTCTATCAGCGAGGAAGTTGGAGATAAATTTTGCCATTCTGCCTCGTATGCCAATACGATGTAATTTGATTTGGAGGGCCGAACTGTGTACTTTATTGAATGCGGATTTCAAGTCGAGAAAAAGTGCGACGGTTTCATATTTTTTCATGAAGCCGCGCTGTATCGAATCAACTAGTTGGAAGAGGTTGTCGGCGGTGCTGTGTCTGGGTCGGAATCCGCTTTGAAAGGGGGAGAGAATGTTGTTGTTTTCGAGGTGTACTCTGATTCGACCATTGACCATGCGCTCAAAGATTTTAGAGGCACAACTAGTGAGAGAGATAGGTCGATAGCTAGAGGGAAGGTCGCGAGGTTTGCGAGGTTTAGCGATAGGAATGATAGTGCTAGTAGACCAGGAAGGGGGAAAAGTGCCGTCAGTCCATAATTGATTTAGTGCTGAGAGGAGATTTTCTTTTCCGGCGTCGGATAGATTTTGGAAGAAGGGGTATGCCAATTGGTCAGGGCCAGGGGAAGTGTTGGTTACTTTGGAAAGGGATAAGGTTAGCTCATAGGGAGTAAATGGGGCATTATATGATTCAGTGTTGTCCGAGGTAAAGTTGCAGGTGGCGAGAGTGGTTCGTAAGAAGTCGGTGGTGTGTTGTGAGTATTGTGCGTTTGAGGAGATGTCAGCATAATAGGTGGCAAAGTGTTCCGCGACGTCTGAGGGTTCTGTGATGCTGCGATGGTTAATTGTCAGTTGTGGGAATCCGCGGTGTGGGGATCTGCCATTTGTGAAAGAGCGAATTTTGGACCAAATTTGGCCGATGGGGGTAAATCGATTGAACGAGTTTGAATAAAGTTGCCAGCTGTGTTTTTTGGCCGCTAGGATAGTCTGCTGGCAACGTTTTTTAGCCTCGCGGGCTTCTAACATGTTTTGTGGGGTAAGGTTTTTTCGAAATTTTCGCTCAGCCCGCCGCCGCCGAGCGACGGCGCGTTGACACTCGTCGTTCCACCACGGCACGTGGTGACGACCGGGGGAGCGACGAGTGTGGGGGACATGATTTTCTGCCGCGAGTAGTATGGTGTCAAGAAGGGCTGATATTGGGGGGTGTGAATGCGGAGGAAAGACGGTGTCAATTTCTTGGGAAAAAGTTGGCCATTTCGCTTTGCGAACATTCCAGCGGGGTAGAAATAAATAATCTCTAGCTTGGGCTGAGCGTTCAAGCATGATATGAATGGGAAAATGATCGCTAAAGTGGGGATCGGGTTGAACATGCCAAGAGAAGAGGGGTGAAATAGAGGCTGTAGCCAAAGACAGGTCAATGGCGGATGGACGGAAAGGGGCGATGTCGGTGTTGTGTGTGGGTGTTTGGTCGTTTAAAAAGACCATGTTGTGGGTGTTGAGGAGAGTTTCGATGTGATGTCCGCGAGGTGATGTGGAGTGGCAGCCCCAAGCCTGGTGATGGGCATTGAAGTCACCCAGCAACAGACAGGGGTGAGGAAGGAGGCCGAAAAGGTCGGTCACAGAAGATAAGGATAGTGTAAGAGAAGGTGAGAGGTAAAGAGAGAGTATAGTAAGCTCTAGTTGTGCAATTTGGACCGAAACAGCAATAAAATTTAGGTTATTAGCAATGTTGATCTGACGATGAAGGAGGGTGTCTGAGATAAATAGAGCAACCCCGCCGCCGCGGGGTGTAGAATTTACGTTGTTGGTATAGAGAGAATAGCCATAGATGTTAAAATTATATGGGTCGTTGTCGCGCCATCGGGTCTCCTGAACGGCGGCTACCAATGGTTTATTTTTGATAATATATTCCTTGAATTCTGCCCAATGGGATATGAGTGACCTCGTATTCCATTGGAGCAAGAATTCAGTGGTGGGTGTCTGCATTAATGGTTGTGATCACGCTCCCGCAGCCGCGTGTGTGGCGGTGATGGTGAGGCAGAGTCGTCTGTTTCATAATCAGACGACTCTGGTGTGGCTGTCTGCTCTGGGTCCCTGGGGGGTTCCTGAGCATGCGGAGGGGGGTCAGGACTGTCCTGAGAGGACTGCGATGGGCAGGTGGAGGGAGATGGGAGGACCTGAGGGGAGGTCGCCGGGGTGGCCTGAGCCCGAGAGGGTGGCTGGGTGGAGGGGGTGCTGGGGTGGTCCTGGAGGGGCGGTGCAGAGGGGGCCTGATCCCGTGGGGGCATGGCGGCCGATCTACTCCGGGGGGGCCTGGAGGCGGATGATCCAGCGGCGAGAGCAGGGCGTGAGTCCGGTGTGGGATTGGGGTGGTTGAGCGGGTGCTCGTTGCGCGTGGGCGCACGGGTCAGCGGGCGGACGGCCGCCTCGGCCGGGGTCGGCCAGAGGGGCTGAAGATGCGGTTGACCCCAGGCTGAGGGTGGCCCCTGCGGCGGGGGCGGAGCTGGGGGGGCTGTCCGGGGTCGCTGCTGGTGTGCCTTGGCATCCAGCCAGACTGGGCAGCGGGGGTAGGAGGCGGGGTGAGGGCCCGCGCAGGCTGCGCATCGCGGTTCCTGGGCCTCGCACTGGGCCGTGGTGTGTGCCTCGGCACAATGGCCGCACACTGGGTTGCGGGCACGCGCAGACCCCACTGTGGTGTCCATACCTCTGACAGAACCCACAGCGCTTGGGGGTGGGGTCCATGGACGGCAGGGGTACCGCAGGTACCCTGCATAGAGGTGAGTCGGCGGGTCGAGTGACCGGTACCCCACTTTGAGAAGGGGGCTCGGGGTCGATGCTGAGGGGCGCCTCAGGCTGACGACCTCGCAGACGCCTTGCGGTAGCAGCTCCTCGAGGAGCTCCTCTTCTGGTAGGTGTGCCAACTCAGGGGTGAACACCGTAACGAAAGAGTTGTTGAGGCGGTCGGCTACCACTACCTCAACAGGGTGGTCCAGGAAGTGGCGTAAAAGGAGGAGGGCCCTGGCCTGGGTTGCGTCACGGACCCGTACCAGTAGGGCGCCCGACCGGATGGTGCGGGCCGCCACTACCCCTCCTGTCCATCTGTCGAACTCCTTGGCCACTGCAAAGGGGGACGTGCGGTCCCAGGACCCCTCCTTCCGTGCTATCAGCACGAAGGATTCTCCGTCTGGGGAATCTCGCGGCAGGGGAGCCCGGGCTCCTGGGCGCGGCCGGCGTCCTCCCTCCGCGGGGGGCGGGGGTCCCCGGCCATGCCGGTGCGGGGTTGGATCTCTGAGGAGAGGGGAGGGGTGACTGAGTGTGGGAAGGGCGCCCTGAAGGGGTGCTGACAAGAGAGGCACCCTGAAGGGGTGCTGCAAGAAAAAGTGTGAAGAGAAGTGTAGTGCGAAAGGGGTAGAGAGACACAGTGCTTGGAGGGATGGGAGTAGCCAACAGAGGCGGGCGCAGTCACGGCAAAAGGCCGCTAGCACGATCCATTAAACCAGGAAGGTACCTCTGCTGGCTCTAACCTAGTGGGTGGGATTGGACAAAAAACAATCAAAGCCGACCGCTGCTACAATTCGGTTTCCCGACGGTGCTGGTGAGCACCGCTGGGCCGAAGGGGGATGGGAGGGGGGATACGCCGGCTATTCCGGCGAGCAACGAACTAGTGGCGCCGGCCGGCTAATCCGGCAGACAACCAACTAGTGGTCCCGGGGGGCGGAACTTCCCGTAGATGCCCTAATAAGGACACCTACGAGACAGCTGGGAGGGGGGGGTCGGGGTCTTTGGGGCAGTGGGTGGCTTCTCGTGCTCGATCGCCAGCTATAAGCTGGGTCTTTTCAAGCGTGCCGCGATTGAATATTGCCAAACAATATTCAATCGCCGCGTGTGGTCTGGATCTCTTCCCTCCTCCGTCTTCTTCTCTCCGTCTCCTCCCGTCTTCTCCAGCCTCGAGTCTCGTCCAGCCCCCGCGGAAAGGCGGTAGACTATATAGTGTCACATACAAACGCATTAGTATTGCGGCCGCGTAGACGTCACACTTTCTAACAGCTGTGCTAGTTTGCCGTGCTCCTGCGCATGCGTCAACTCGCCGCTAGCTACGGCGAGGGGGCGGTGAGTAATGACGCGTTGCGTGCCGCCCTGACGAGGCGAATGTGGAGCGGCGTTTGGGCCATGACGGCAAATGTGGTGCAGCGTTTGGGCCATGACTGTAAACATGGCGCACTGCTTTGGCCATCACTCTTAGCTCGCCGAACCCGCTGTTGCGGCCCGCTATAGGGGTACCACATTCCCATGGGAGGGACATGTCACCATTGCCCCCATCCTTCTTTACGCCCCTGCACCGAGTGGGGAGGAATTATGTTGCAACAGTTATCTCTTACTTGCTCCTACCCCTCCTTCCCAGCCGTGATCTTCAGTTCGCCTGTCTCATCATACTGCTACTACCCGTTGCACCGCGCGATTCCTGCGGCGCTCGACATGAATGCAGTTAGCGCGGGTCCAATAAAAAAATCCTAGTGTTATGGAAAAATAAGGCTCATATTCGTGGACAATATTCTTCAAGCTTTCAAATGAATCCGACTTTGTCCCATTTTGATGGTATTTAGGATCGGAAATTTCGTGTGGAAAGCACGGAAGTATGGCTGGAGCACCTACGGGACTGAGCAATTGTCCAGCCCATGTTACGTCACCGGTTGCCGAACGATATTGCAGGGCCCAGCTTCCGACCTTGGTTGAGTTGCGGACGCGTCGGTTTGGGAGTATGAATTTTCGGAAATAAAGTCGAATCAAGGCAGAAACATAAGGCTTGCGATGTCAAAGAGTATTAAATCGAGTGCATGAAGTGTTGAATTTCTTCTTTATCACGCCTGTGACACCAGATACGAATAATTATACGCGATGTGCTATCTATATTTGTAGAGTGAAGATTTTGGTCATGTATTTCTTTTCCAACTGAAAAATAATCATTTGCGGAGAAAATAAGTCGTCGCATCGTCATTTTTGCATTAAAATACCCTGTATTCAAAATAAAAATTCCAAAGAATCAATATTTACCTTCATCTCCAATGATACCAAAAGGTAATGTACCCTAACCTAATCTAACATCCCTTTGTCTAACCTACCTTTAAGATAAGGTGGTATGTAAAGAACATGCAAAGCTTCATAGTAGAGGAAATAAACATCTCAATCTGCATGCTGTACATCGCATCTTCGAGCCACACCATGTCGACTGTTGGCTCAGTTGGTTAGGGCGTTTGCTTTCCATACGGATGGTGGTGGGTTCGAATCTCGGAGAAAACATATTCTTAACTCGATCACACGGTCATTAGCGGTCAGGGCCGTCGGTTAATGTTGCACTTTATATTATTTTACACTATGATATGAGTTGCTTGATGTAATAATATTTGTCCATGAAAGTAAAGAGGGAAATACTCAATCAAACCCTACTCATGCAATGAATATCCAATTGGACCACTTGGAATTGTCTTTGTGGAACTTTGTCTCTGGAAGGGTGCTTCATGCTGAACAATTTGAGGAGGTATTTGGGTGCACTGAAGGCCGAACTTTCAATGCTTAACTCTGTCCGAAAACCTGAGGGGACATATGCACCCAGCACCACTTGTATCCACCCCTGTCCCAGACAGAATTGAAAGGGATTCTGATGAACTGGAGCCACTGAAATGGTTTCATGACAGCTTCATGTGCCCCACTGTAAAACCTCACTTTCTGCAGGCGTTAAACTTACTTTTGGTATCTTTGAGCCAAAGTGGTCATAAACCTACCTCACAGCAAGGGTTTGTGACCCCATGAAACATTGCATCCATATCCAGTCAAGTTGTTTATTTCAACAGCCTGGTTCTGTACACACCACATTCCATTACATTTTGAGTGCAAGCAATGCTACCATAGGAAGTGCAGAAGATCCCGGTCAGCATGCCTCTCGCATAATGTTCCCAGGGGGGTTCGGCCACCTATTATTTGAAACCAGAAGCACAATTTGGAGGAATTACAGCTGTAGTGAACTTGCTGCAGTATACATTTCATGATCCCAGGTCAATGTCTTCAGGGTCAAATGAGGTCACAATCGGCCTCCACTCCACCCCAGCCGGCACCACCATATGTACAGAAAGTATGTATGTTCCACTGGCAAACAGTGGGTAGAGATCATTCATATGTATGCTCGCAATGTATGCTGGTACATACCGTGCATGCTGTCATGGCCGGTAGTATGGACCCATAGTGAGATCGTTACGGCCAGTGTTAAGATAAAAATATCCCCATCCCAATTAAAAAAATATATATTTCAAACAATTTTTTTTCTTCAAACCTTTACAAAATGAAAAACCTAACCCATCCAAGTCTAACCTAGCCTAAATTCCTTTTGAAAGGAAGTGATTTCCCATTTTTATTTCAAGACTTCTTTTTCAGTCTTAATCATACAAACCTAACCTAACCAAACCTAGTACCTTGGTTTGCTTTATGGAGGTAAATGGGTGTAAAAGTTGTCTCACAAAAAGCCTAGTGCACAATAATATGGATTGTTTCTTGTTAACCTAGTTGAAAGTGTAATTTCTCAAGGTCTCAAGGTAAAGATGCTGAAAAGAATTGAGTAGACAGGTATATTTAGAGGTATCTATTATCACAAAAACATATTGTTTTATTCTGATTTGTTCAGTACTGGTTTCCAGTAGTGTGACTTTACCAATAATTGTAGCATCCATGTAGGTTAACCTCCACAATTGTTATCTGAATTGTATTCCCAACTGAAAACTTCATGCAAATGCCATCTACAGTCATGGATGTTTTTGTGATGTCCCTGAATGAGGCAAATGTAGATGCAGCACCAGCCTGGGAAAAGTGGTTCGCTGACCTGGAGTCGGAGAATAAAAAAATTGTCTCGGAGCCCTCCAAAAAAAGAAGATATTCCTGACCATGGAGTCGGAGAATAAAAATATTGGCCTCTGACCCCCCCCCCTCCCCCCAAAAAAAAATGTAATACAGAAAGCTACTGATGTCGGAGCCCAAAAAAGATAATGGATAAAAAGCATACAAGCTGGAAAATACAAATCTGAGTTGTGGAACAACCAGTGTGAAGAATATATATTGAATGTAGTGTGTAGTTAGTTTACATTAATTCACGTCGTGAATTCACGTGAAAACTTTCCATTCTAGTTGTCAGTATTGAGCCAGCTAAAAATATTTGGACACTGCTGGACAGAGGTTATGGTCCATGCTTCTTCACTACAATCATCTGTAGTCAATGATGGCTGATGGCAAATCCAGACTGACTCCAACTCTGCAGCCATGCAAAATACTACAAAACTTGGCAGCTCAGTAGAAAGATATGGTAACAGTGCAGTCAACGGGAAGCCTTCTTGCTCCATTTCTGCAGGTCACATCCATGATCATGATTCATGGTCTGGACTTAACAAAGCAATGTCCATATTTGGGCTTAGTACCAGAGGCCATCGCCTGATCCTATGCCATAAAGAGACAGACTCCAGACAAAGACAAAGATTCCAGGGGTTCCTTCATAATACAAAATGATTTGGGAGGGGCCTCTTCCAAGTCTCAACCATAGCAATAACTTTGTAACTTTCATGTGCCTACTTGGCGAGCATATTTAGTCGGTATTTATTGTGAGGCCATTCATATCACGCACCACCTTAGGCCTGACGTTAAAATATGCAGTTATGGATGCCCTGCCCCCAAAAAGTATATAAACTTACACCCCTTTACTGGACCCTAAGTCACTTCAATCACGCCCACTTAATTCACTCGCACTTACTAGGTTTTTCTCCGGAAAGCCGTCAAACTTTGTCTCAACCCGAGTATGTACAACCAATCGAGACAAAGATCTTCGCACAAAGGGAAGGGGACAAAGCAGCGAGGCGATACGCGCGGTCAAAGCGTGGTCGCTGTGTAAACATGACTGCAGTATTTACACAATATTTTAAGACCGCTGCTTGACCTCAATTCCTGTCGCCTTTAATAGGATTTCATACATCAAAACGGTATTACCTTTTTCCTTCAGTTATGTGGGAATCAATACACTGAAGATATATGTTCATGATTATGAAATTATGTTGTCTTTATCCTAGATCAAAACATGAATCGGGCGGGACCGTCCCAATAATTTTGTAATGCTCCTACTCTAGTACGGATATTGTGCGCCTTATGGCGACGGATCCAAGGGGGTCATATCAAATGACAGATTTTCGTAACTATTTTAAATGACGTCAAATTGTGGCCATAAATAGCCCGGAGAACGTTTAAATTCCGTACATGCGCAGTTACTGCAGTTGCTGAAGTGATAAAACTACTATTCAGATGCTTTTCTCTTGATGGGTTACTGTAGTTTTGCAAATTGAGGTGGAATTCATACCAAAGTAACCCAAGGTTTTTTGCATTTTTTTAGCATTTACATGGCTCTCAAAAATAGGTCTTCTGCCATCAATGAAGTTCTCTAGCTGATGCTATTTTATGCATTTCAATTCGAAATTGAATGCTCTATTTCATGAAATTAACAGAATTACTGAAAACTGTCTGAGATGTCCAGAATTACGTTCTCCGGTAGTCTCCGATTGGAATGCGGCTGGAGAACGGACCTCGGGTGGTGTTCGATAGCCTTGCCTCGGGTCCGATATGCGAACATTTGACGTCATTGTATATATTTCGAGTTCCAACTATGGTGGCAATATATGGCAGCAAATTATGGCAGCAATACGAGAGGTTTTTGTAATTGAGTTTTTTATGGTGTAATGCCAGTATCTCCCGGAATTATCAAGAAGAATCGTGGTATTTTCCAATCTTTCCTTCTAAAGTGCCATTTCGACAGAATTCTGAAGACATACAAAAAACTAATCCCTCATATCTGTTATTCAGAATGAGACGAGATTGGTGCGAGCCGAACTGAGTGCTTGCGCTTGGCCGCCGTCCTGCCAGTGTGAAAATTTCCTGGAGAGTAATAGGCTGAGGTAATAACTAGCTCAGAAATTTACATTATTTTGTTCTCTATTGCTTTTATGCTATGTTGATGCTTTTGTTTCGTTCGGATTTGTGGGCATCGTGCACACCAACGATTGACCTGAGTAGCCCCCCCGAGTTCGGCCTTGATTGGGGCCCAAACTGGGCCAGGACATAGTTTGTAACTGTGCGATCCGTAGCTATCTGATATAACCAAGGGCTCCACCACAAATGTGTGGGATTTTGCAGCCACATTTCCTTGCACCTTCAATATCAGTTCTTCCAGGCAAAATAAATGTATAGGTATAGCCAGAGTTGAATGTATTTATTCCAAGCATATTTGCTGATTCATACACACATGCATAACATGCAATAGGTTTGACACATGCACAATGCAATCCAAACAACCACCACAAACTTGTAGGCATTCTGATATAACATGATATGCTTCCTGGTCAATTGACTGCAATCTGCATTTCATGCCTTATGGCCTGCTATGCCATGCTCTTCTGTTCTGTTGTCCAGGCTTCTAATTTGTATGATGGACTGGAAACTGCAACTGCATTGTTGGAGCTGGACTGAGATCCTGTAAACAAAATGTCATCCATTATTGGCACGTTTCATTCGGAGAATAAAAAAGTTCAACATTTACAGTCACAATCCTGGAGAATAAAATGTCCTTAGGTCTCCATACTCCAGGAGAAGCCCAAAATTCCCACCCTGTGCAGCACAACAAACATTTATCAGGTAGATGAGGGGAAAACCCCCATACAAAATATGCTACTGCTGCACTGGCAGATCCTTGGGACATGTTGCCCTGCCACTCTGACTGGAAAAAGGTGACCCTTGGGGATGCTTGAGTGCATCCCCACCTCTTTCATTCAAGTGCATTTTCATCATTTGATGATCATGGTAGCCTCATCAAATGAAAAAATGTTCCATTGTGATATATTTACCTTTAAACTGACCTAAAAGGTCAACCGGTGATCCATATAAAATATACATATAAAACTTTGGTGTCAGTCGCAAGATCTCTCATCACATGCTGTTTTCTTTTTGTTTGTTGCCACTGGCAGTGTTGGATTGACTGTGACCTGGTGTGCTGCCGTCGGTTGGCAGGTACCATGAGCTTGGTGCGCAGTGAACCCGGGATGCGACAGGCACGTCCGCAGGTACAGACGTTCGACTTCGGCCCATGGACGCTGACCGTCTCCAAGTGGCACATCCTGGAGTCGACGTGCCACCAGCCGGACGTGTGTGCTCCCATCACAGATGCGACCAATCACAACCTCTGCTCTGTGTGTCGGTGAGTTGGTGGCTACTCTCCCATGTTCTGTCTCATATGTGGCCTTGTGTTGAATGCCTGTCACCACGTACCAAGCAGCAAGTGGTAGGGAGGTGAATCACAAACAATCTTTGACCTTTGAGACAACAACCACAAAATTATCAGCTCAAATACTTGAATTTGAATCCAAATAAATCATAAATAGATAGAAAACATATTTCTCTCAAGTTCAAACTCCAGAACTACACCAATTGGTTATGTTGCTGGGTGACAATTTGTGATGCTGCATGGTGTTTGGCATCTTCGTCTTGAAGTTACCAACCAGGTCCACACAACTCTTTTGCAGAATGTAACCCATGCCATGACCGTTGGTTTCTTCTGTAATATCTTTGCAAGTGAAGTGGTACACCAGGCTGAAAATTGATGTTCCTTTTCTTTCATCAATTATGCATATTATAATGTTTGATCTCAGGTTCTACTAAGCTACTGACCCAGGCCATACTACACATAAGTACCTCTAAACAGTTCAAACCCTCAACTTTTATGATGCAAGCCATAGCTCACAATGGAATTTGATGGTTTTTTATTCTGAAACTCACACTAGCAGCTGTATGTCTCAGTGCCATCATTTTGTGCAACCATGACTGTCTGCCAGGGGAATGTCATTGTATCAGTTGGCTCAACTTTGGGACATTTTCGTAATTGCTCTTCTATTTTTGCAAGTTAAATTAATTCATTGGCACAAAAAGCAGGAGTCAGCATATTTGTATCCTGTAAGCCATGACCTGGGGTCAGGAAGCACTCCAACCCTGCTAGGTGGGTCTTCACCAGTACTATTCAATAAAGTAAAGGCTTGGATCCTGAACTCTACTATATATACCAAGTTCTTACCCATTTTATTGATTCAATGCCCACCTTGAAATTGGGCATGACACTGGACCATCCTCTAAGCTCAAAACCAGTTGGGTTGGTTTTGTCCAATTGTGGTAGGGTGTTTGTCAAAACTTGAGCATGAGGTGGACTTTGTTTTATAGACACATAGATGGAGCGCAGTGAGCCTAGCAGATGGGTTTTTCCTGAGAACTTGACAATTTGGGTTGCAGCATAAATTTCAGTTTTCCGTCCAACATGGCGTTTATTTCGGATTTCTACCGGCTTCTTCAATCTGCTTTGTCAAGATGTGAACTTGAGTACAGCTAATTTCTGGTAAATTTGATTTGTTTCAACAAAGATTGCCAGAAAACATTACTGCTGCTAACCTGATCATAGTCCTTTTAATTTGGGAAGAGTTGTTCGGACGCCAGTCTCTCCTCCTTTGGTTTTGGTGGTGCTATTGCCCAGCAAAAAATGTTGCGTCCTTGGAGTCGTTTTACTGAGGTAATCCAGAAGCTGGATTACCGTCCAGCTTCGGACTATTCTAGGAATATATGAAACAACCACCAGAAGTTTAAGGAACTTGTTTGTTCCATGTAATATGTGTGCAATAAAAAGATATACCTCAATTTTCCTTTCATCTTCATGCACTCTGTGCACTCAAGGTGGAAGCAATATCATGGAACCATGCAATTTGTTATTGCTGCTAAGTCATTCCGACATTCCGACACTTCCCATTGTTCTCCCCATTTGTTGTTTGTTCCATTGTCATCTTTGCAACAGTTATGTTACCATAGTGCACTGACGCACCCCGAAAAGCCCTGACTAATTTTGATGGTGTGCTGTAAGGTTTGTGTCGCGATTTTTAGTCAGGCATATCGCGTCTGAACTGGTTGGCGTATATTATGTGTTCTGAATGGTAGTACCTTTTAGTGATCTCCAGTGAATCGAGCATTATATCGCTGACAACTACGCTGCAATTCCATCGGTGGGCTGCCGTTTTTTTCGTCAATTCAAGTATTCATTTACCTTATTGAGAGGCTGTAACTTGTGCATGTCAGTCTTGCTCGCGACGATCGAGGCGTGAGGAAGTGATTCTGTGCCGCCCACGTTTAGGACACACATATTTTTACACATCGCTACCTTCTATGCTCGGAAGAGCGACCAGCCTGTCCACGTTGCGGCGACAACCTATCTGACCCATATTCTTAGCACATGTCGTCACCTTGAAACGGAACGTCGCAGCTTCTTCGGAACCCCATCCCCCACCCTGGTGGAACTACTGGGCGACGGCTCACACTATGTCGCTGAACTCTTCCCATTCCTTTCTGCGGTTGGATTTGACGTGGTGTACCAACGCCAACAAAGGTAGCATACAGACGCTAAACATTTTTAGCATCGCAAAATAACGTTATCATGAAATGCGCTAGCGTGTTGTGACCCCCAGTCCTCTCATTTACTCCACGTCGATACGTTCACACCTGGTTTGACTGACGAAGTTATGGGCGCTGTATAACCTATGCAGTCGATGCGCCCCTAAACCAAATAACAACAACAGAAGCTGTAACTGCTAAATGATCTACCATGGTCGGTGCGCCCTAAAACCCAAATCACACAGAAGCTGTAACTTGATCCATTATGCTGCGTTTAATTAAAAACAATATTTATAATTCTACGACATGGTTTTTTCCCTGGGGGCTGATATTGCGACCAGTCGCCCCAGTGCACCAGTGGGACGTTGTTGACCTTTCCACGTGGCCCATGCCAGGCACTTGATGCTGACCATCCTGACGCCCTTTTGAGCTGGGCACATGCTGCTGACATACCCCATATGGTGTTGGCGCTGTGATCTGTGTGACCTCTGCCTTGTGATCTGTGTGACCTGCTCCGCGTGGTCTCGGCAATGTGATCCATGCCATGTGATCAGGGCTGGATTTATGCTTTGTAATCCTGGATGTGGAGAGTAAATGTTGGGGGCAATGAAATACGAAAGGGAATTATTTTTTCTTCAAACCTGTGACACCAGGCTCTCAGTTTGCAATTTACAGTGAATCTTGAGCACTTTGTCATGGAACAGTTCATTGATAAACAGTACCATTTAACCTCCAAATCAGAAAAAGAAGAGGATAATTTTCCGGAGAGGATAATATTCTGGATGATGAAAATCCATAATTTTTTTATTCTCCAACTCTTGATATGATCTGTGTGACCTCGGCATGTGGCTGAGTGGGCTGGCCGCTGTGTGACCTCAGCACGTGGCTGAGTGGGCTGGCAACTGGACTGCTCTGTGCAGCACACGCCGTTGACTACCTCGTTGATGCTCTGACGCTGGCAGCTTCAGCCGCCAACTGTCGCTGCCCGGCCTAGCCTGGCAGACCGTTGACATGTGCCCACTGACGCAGGCATCTACAGCCGCCAGCTGTCGCTGCCCAGCCTGGCCTGGCGGACCGTTCACCAGTGTCCTCTGACGCAGGCATCTACAGCTGCCAGCTGTCGCTGCCCAGCCTGGCCTGGTGGACCGTTCACCGGTGTCCTCTGACGTCGGCAGCTACAGCCGCCAGCTGTCGCTGCCCGGCCCGGCCCGGTCTGACGGACCGTTGACTTTACCCTCTGACGCCGGCAGCTACAGCCGCCAGCTGTCGCTGCCCGGCCTGCCCGAGATGTGTTTCCCGGACAACACGCTGCGGATACAGCACACAGCTGGGTACGGCATCGAGTTCAACGCACTGGACGCGCTCAAGCTAGTCAACGACCACGAGGATCTCGTGAAGGTGGCCTGCGCCAGCGAGTGGAAAAGCTCACGGTGAGTTGGACCGGGCCATAATGCGTGAGGGTCGACCAGTGTTGGATTTTCACTTACCAGTCTTGGACTTGGAGTGTATAATTTTTGGGCTCACCAAAATATGGAGTGTATAACCTTGAGAAGCACTAAGTAATGGAGGGTATACTTTTTTGCTTTGCCAAAATATGGTGTATACCCTTGAAACACTAAGTAATGGAGTGTATACAATTTACAAATAATGAAGTGTACCCATTTTCCAAAATTCAGTGGATGTTTCCTGGAATTAAGAATAAAACACCCTCCAATCATTTTATGCTATGTTGACTAACTCAAAGCCTTTTTGGCATTATTTTGCTCACAACCTTAGAAGTAAGAATTTGCACAGAAAACAAGTGGTTCCATCATCTTAGTCACCTTCATAAGCATGGTACTCCAAAAAAAATCCAACAAGGCCAGAAATTATTTATGATGCTGTTAGCGGCAGTGCCAAGAATCTTGGCAAAATTTGTCCACAGCATAGCTGAGAAGTGTGGGTATTACTGCAGGTTAAACTAGCAACAAGGCAAGTTTATACACATTTTACTGGTATTATTATGCTTTAAGGTGGCAACGAGACAAGTTTTTATACACATTTTCCTCCATAAAGCAAGCAAACGGGTTAGGTTTGGTTAGGTTAGGTTAATTCAGTTTTTTAAGTTGGAAATTTTTTGGATTCTTTTAATAATAAAAGAAAATTGTTTTTTCTTCAAAACAGCTAATGTTAGGTTAGGTTGGGTTAGGTTTTGAATTTTGGAAATTTTTAGTAACAAATTTCTTTGCATTAAAAAAAATGACTTTTTTCTCCAATGGAAGGGAGGGTTTCTCCAATAGGTTATGCTGCATTTTTATTTTATTTTTTAAACATTTCTTTTTATTGTTCTTGGTGTTATTTTGCTCACAATCTGAAAAATAAGCATTTGCACAAAAAATAGTGCTCCCATCATCTTAGTCACTTTTATAAACATTGCATTGGAATTATAATTTCCAAGAATTCATATAGAACACCTTAAAGCACAAATTTATCTATTTTACCTCCATGAAGCATTCAAAGAAGGGGTAAGGTTTGGTTAAGTTATGTTAGGTTAGGCTTGTGTAATAAGTTTGAAAAATAACTTTGTAGGGAAATTTGTCAAACAAAAGTTTGTTTTTTTCTTCAAAAAACATTTCAGGCTATCTGATGTTAGATTTTTCATGTTGAAATTTGAGAAACAAAATTCGTTGAAAATTTTGAGAGATTGATTGATTATTTGGGTTTAAGGGCGCGCCGACTACAGGGTCATTTGGCGCCCATGAAATTTTGAGAAAAATAAATGTATTTCATGAATGGAAGGTTAGGGGAGGTTACGTTATGGTATGCTCCATCTTCTTTTGTTATTGTGAACATTACTTTTTAAGCTATCTTAGTTATTTTTCAACTCAAAGCCCGTTTTTGGGTGTTATTTTTCCTCGCAAGTGAAAAGCATGCATTTGCAGGGGAGACGAGTGGGCAAATCATGTTCAGCACATTCATAAACATTGCATTAAAAAACAGCAAAGTCCAAGGAATGAGAAATTACAGCACCCGATTTTCTTGTAATTCGCAACCAGACAAAAACCGAAAGAAGAATGGACCCAACCTTACCTCACCTGATCGAAAAGCAATGGAAGGAAGTACCTAACCAAGGGAAGTAACCACCACGCGGCGGAATAATACGGCAATCGGGGTGAATGTATTTAGTGCGGCTGATATGGACAATTAGCGTAGCACGGCGGGGAACTATGACCTACAAAAAGGCTCAAAATAAAAATGTGATGAAACAAATCACGAAAAATATTCAAGGAATAAATGTTTTCTTCAGTTATCTTAAATCTGTGCCTTAGTATCTTAACTCTGGGCCGCCCAGATTAAATCAACACAATAAAATCTTATTTTTTGCGGAGTTGTAGAATATATATGTCCGAGTGGCATAAACAGTATTTGTGTCACGAATACGTGGCGTTCTGAAGCAATGTATGTCATGAAATCAAAAGACACCGAAATTTCTGGTTATCTGGTGGTCTATTTTGCCACAATGTCTTAACAGGTTTGGAGCATGCCTTAGACGGATGTGGCTAATTTTCACCCGTAAATTTTAGCTGATATCTTTTATTTAGATCGGTTGTGATTGGTTCAAAATTCAGAAATATACCTTTTCTTTTCCGTAAGCTGATGTAGAACGTCCCAATCTTTGAGGAAGCATTCAAAATTTAAGTATTCATTACCTTTCTTCGGAGTGGTTTAAAAAGCTCCCGAAAGAGTGGAAGCCCGAGAGGCATGATTCACCCCCGGCCAAGAGCCTCTAAATTTCCAATCCGTCCCGGAGAGTCTTTACTAGCCAGGCGACGCATGGAGGCTTCCTTCATTTGACGACGGATTACTTCATGTTTTGAATTTGGAAGTCCAGA
The DNA here is from genome assembly GCA_034440615.1 of Ashinkailepas kermadecensis. Lineage (NCBI taxonomy): Eukaryota > Metazoa > Arthropoda > Thecostraca > Neolepadidae > Ashinkailepas > Ashinkailepas kermadecensis. The sequence goes on along the minus strand of JAOTOM010004384.1, from coordinate 124,970 downwards.
GATGGTTTCTTGTGGTAAATGTTAGTTGTGCAGTGCGCTGGCGTTAGGATGTAGGTATTTGGATAATTAATGGAGCTGGAGGCGGGAAGTGAGACTCAAGGCCCTTACGTGAGCGTAGTAATTGGTGTGGTGTCGACCCGTTGGTGGGTGTTGTCCTACGTAAGAAATTAGGCTCAATTGAATTGTTCAAATTGAATGCCTTTCATTTCCGTTGGTGTGAAAGGGTGAACCATGATAATATTGCGACGCCTTACCTATAGATACATTGCACTGACGTAGGTAGGTTACCTAGTAGGTACCTACCAACCTACTACTTGGTGCAAATCCAGGTAGATAAGTTTTACCTAGGTGCATCTGCATCCTCATGCTAGTGCATATGCACCCAGTGGCATACCTAGGGTCTTCATTAATTGGTGGTCCTGTAATGGATGAAGCTTTCTGACTTTGTTCTTGTTTGGACAGAATTGTTTGATTTTTTAAATTTTGAAGGCTGCTTAAAACAATCATTTTCAGCAGACAAATGCTTTGGAGTAAAGGGCTAGTCTGCTTATTTTGGGTCTGAATGCATTAATTTTTACTCCTTTTGGTTTGGTGTCACTCCAGTGCACCTAAGCATGCATTCATACACATTGATTGTGCACTTATGAAGTGCTTCAGGACATTGTTGGGTGCACCCATCCCATCCCACACTGAGTACAATTTTTTTGTCTCCCACTTCAAAAAACTTCCATGCCGAAGCAAGACTTGCACCTACTGAGATATTCGGAAAATCATTCCCTTCATGCCTCTCTAATTGCGGGTTGTGTACAGCCTACTCCAGTCATCTTTCTAGTTTTGGCCTTGCATTCTTCTGAGCACTTCTGGTCAGGGCATTTTTGTGAATGGAAAGTATATGAATGAAGGCATGTATGTTTATTTATTCACTTGTACTAGACAATTACACTTGCACCATTGTATTTTAACATATTCAATGTTGTTATGGTCATATGCATAGTGATCCCAACTTTAGCTTCCATTCTGCTGGTATGCTGTCTTTCTTTGACTCTCACAGGCATCTCATCTTCTGTTCTGCTCCTTGCATTATCTTTGAATGTTCCTGCAGCTCTGATGATCACCTGAAATAACAAATGTACATTATTCTCAATGATGTTGTCAAGTTGTTGTGCCAAGGACCCAAAATGATTACACAAGATTAAGATTATTAGAACTGGTGGATCTCATTCTCACTATTAGCCAAAGGTCACCATATAGCCCATAGAGCATGCTGCTCTGTGGGCTATGTTAACAATAGCCCGTTTCACGACGGCTAATAAGCACCGGGATGCAATGTCGATGACTTCGTCTAGTATGAAGGGCATATCATTGAAATATATGTACTTTATCTGTAGATATGAAATGGTCCAGAAGTTTTAACTATGAAGTAATAAATTAAATATTAAATTCAACCATCATATTCAAATTGTGGCACAGTTTGAATAAAAGCGCTCAATTCACAGAAACAATTAGCCAATCTGGCCGCATTTGGCACCATGGCCGGGAGGTAGGAGTTGTCGGATAGAACATAACTTCGCCGTTCGATTACCAGCAAATATACAATATTTGGCAGGAAGTGGTAGTATATATCCTGCGGATGAATATTTTTCCTTTTACGTTATATTGTATAGCTGTAAAGTACCTGTATCATGAATAAATATTGAAATACATCATTTCCAGATGCTACGATTCCATCTTGACGCTCCCGAAAATATTAAATTATCTCCACTTTACAAGCGGTTTGTTTACAGTTGCAAGGGCATCCGCTGTACCGCACCATACGAGGCTCCGTTTTTAAATGTCGCTGTAATCCTTCCTGAATAACCCCCACTGTGGGGGAGGGCAATTGATCCTTGTCTTTTAATATCATACTCTCAAGAAAGAACAAAGCATGAATTGTTTACAGCACCAAAAAGACGGCAACACGTCCAAAATATGCGCATCTGAGACAAACTTCTTTGTTGGATCGCCTGACATATTTCAGCCGGAAATGATGCAATCAGAGCACAGATGATGACGTCATTTTTTTAAACGTGGATTATGATTCGTCCCAGCTATCATAAAGGGCCAATCACTTACCGCAGTTGAAGTTGGCTGGCGATATTGATCAGAGTGGTCGAGTGCTCGGAAAATTTGGCATTTGAAGACCGCAGAATTCGACAAACAGCTGTTGTCATTGAGTTTACTTGCGAAGTCAGGCTCGCTTGGTCTGACTTGCAGATTTCCGACTAGATGACGTCCCAGGCGCGAATGTAGGTGTACATTTTCAGGGTTTGTGCATAAACAAGCTGTTACTAGTCCAAAAACTTGTCGTATTAGGTAACTGAACCTACTCTGTTTGTTTATTAATATCATAAATTGGTCCAATCTACGGACTAAAAGCTGTCAGATCAACGTAATTATTATGTCCGGACCCCGCCATTGGGATGTCATGACGATAACTTCCCTCTAGTGCACGCGTGAAACCGCCTAATTATCACTATTTGATAGTGGCAGAACTAGTTGGGATTTCTTGTTATCCATTAGCTCTTCATCTGGTATTTGGCAACCCAAGGAGTTGATTTTTTTGGGAGTGTATAATTCTTTGGACAGCCAAATGTAAAAAAAAATGGCCATTTTTCCAACGCTGGGGTCGACTGCTGCCCACTTCTGATTATGCTCCTCTTTCTGTGAACTAGTCGTGTTCACTGTTGATGCACTCGCAAGCATTGAAGAACGTTGATGGCATCTTGCTTGGATATAAAAAAATTAGTGGTTAATGTCTGGAGGAAACAAGCAGGGTTCGAGTTAGCGATGTTGTCCGACATTTATGAGGTATCTCATACTGGAGGATCAGAGGGAATGATGGCTTTTTATTTCAGAAACGATGTAAAATGATGTAAGATGATGATGGGTGTTCTCCAGACAATCTGAAATCGCATCAAAATATTTTCTGTGAACGCAACTTTAATCGGCTAAATTTAGACTTCGACTTGAATCCAATTTATTATGAGACAGCCTCATAGGTCACAAGGAAAGTACATTAGCAAGGTGAATTTGTGCTCGTCAACAAAAAAGAAGAAGAATGGTTTTAATCATTTTCATAGGGATATATTTTGCAGGTCTTAGCATAGTTTGATTGCCTTTGCGCTTTCTTCTCGAAAATGGCACAAGACATGCGAAGAAGAACCGTGGATTATCTTACGACGCATTCAACCGCTAGGTCATATAGCGTCGCCAACCTCTCACGCCGATTGGTGGCGGGTGGACTCGGTAAATGCCGTCGGCTGTGAGATTCGAACCCACAACCTTGCAGTCAAGAGTCCGACGCTCTACCAACTGAGCTACCGTGGCCCTCGCACAAGACATGCGAAACACCGTATGCTTTGATAACACGCTATTTTTCTGGTAAGCGTCAGTACGAGGAAGTGGTACCCTTTTGTATGGCGCATTAATTTACCTCATTTACCTAGTGAATGGTTCTTGCCCAGAAATTGCTCGTCAGTTGTTCTGGGACATCACGAAAAGGTCCGTGGCAACAGATGGGACATTTTCATAACATACACAATTGTGATTAAACGTTATGGAGCAACTGAGTAGAGCTCGACCGAATGGAAAGTGTAGTGTAGTGGTGGTGAGAGGATCATGCTGCTCAGAACAAGTACCAAGTGCATCAAAATGTATAGCCCGATGTTTTCTCTCCGAGTATCAAAATCACTGTCCTATACTTCATAAAATAGCCTATAAAGCTGTGTCATATTGTCACTGACAGCCACCATAGAAAGTCGTCTCTTCGCCCGATTCCATTTTTACCCGTCGATGCATGTGAAGAGCGTCCATATCACGGGCGATTGGCGTCCTCACCTTCGCTTGTCCAGCGACCGATGCTGTTTCGGTCTGTCACCAGCTGTTGTGCATGGACCCAACACGTGTTTCCTGATCTTTCAGGGATCACCTACCACAGATCAACTCTGTGTCGAAGCCGTTCGACTGGACGTTCTCCACAGACTACTCGGGAACGCTGCTGGGCCACCAGAAGCTGGTGCCACACGCTACCGACATGCGCATCGACATGGAGAAGCTCAAGCGGAAGGAGAAGATCATGTTCTATGAGGACTTGCTCCTGTTTGAGGACGAACTGGCCGACCATGGCTGCGCGATGTGCAGTGTCAAAGTAGTGAGTCTCGTGGCTGTGCGATGTGCAGTGTCAAAGTAGTGAGTCTCGTGGCTGTGCGATGTGCAGTGTCAAAGTAGTGAGTCTCGTGGCTGTGCGATGTGCAGTGTCAAAGTAGTAAGTCTCGTGGCTGTGCGATGTGCAGTGTCAAAGTAGTGAGTCTCGTGGCTGTGCTGTGCGATGTGCAGTGTCAAAGTAGTAAGTCTCGTGTCTGTGCGATGTGCAGTGTCAAAGTAGTAAGTCTCGTGGCTGTGCGATGTGCAGTGTCAAAGTAGTGAGTCTCGTGGCTGTGCGATGTGCAGTGTCAAAGTAGTGAGTCTCGTGGCTGTGCGATGTGCAGTGTCAAAGTAGTGAGTCTCGTGGCTGTGCGATGTGCAGTGTCAAAGTAGTGAGTCTCGTGGCTGTGTGATATACAGTGTCAAAGTAGTGAGTCTCGTGGCTGTGCGATGTGCAGTGTCAAAGTAGTGAGTTCGTGGCTGATAGTGAGTCTCGTGGCTGTGCGATGTGCGTGTCAAAGTAGTGAGTCTCGTGGCTGTGCATGTCGTGATTTTTTCGTGTCAAAGTAGTAAGTCTCGTGGCTGTGCGATGTGCAGTGTCAAAGTATTAGTAGCGAGTCTCGTGGATGTGCGATGTGCTGTGTCAAAGTAGTGAGTCTCGTGGCTGTGCGATGTGCAGTGTCAAAGTAGTGAGTCTCGTGTCTGTGCGATGTACAGTGTCAAAGTAGTGAGTCTCGTGGCTGTGCGATGTGCAGTGTCAAAGTAGTGAGTCTCGTGGCTGTGCGATGTGCAGTGTCAAAGTAGTGAGTCTCGTGGCTGTGCGATGTGCAGTGTCAAAGTAGTGAGTCTCGTGTCTGTGCGATGTACAGTGTCAAAGTAGTGAGTCTCGTGGCTGTGCGTTGTGCAGTGTCAAAGTAGTAAGTCTCGTGTCTGTGCGTTGTGCAGTGTCAAAGTAGTGAGTCTCGTGGCTGTGCGATGTGCAGTGTCAAAGTATTAGTAGCGAGTCTCGTGGCTGTGCGATGTGCAGTGTCAAAGTGGTGAGTCTCGTGGCTGTGCGATGTGCAGTGTCAAAGTATTAGTAGCGAGTCTCTTGGATGTGCGATGTGCTGTGTCAAAGTAGTGAGTCTCGTGGCTGTGCGATGTGCAGTGTCAAAGTATTAGTAGCGAGTCTCTTGGATGTGCGATGTGCTGTGTCAAAGTAGTGAGTCTCGTGGCTGTGCGATGTACAGTGTCAAAGTAGTGAGTCTCGTGGCTGTGCGTTGTGCAGTGTCAAAGTAGTAAGTCTCGTGTCTGTGCGTTGTGCAGTGTCAAAGTAGTGAGTCTCGTGGCTGTGCGATGTGCAGTGTCAAAGTATTAGTAGTGAGTCTCGTGGATGTGCGTTGTGCAGTGTCAAAGTAGTAAGTCTCGTGTCTGTGCGTTGTGCAGTGTCAAAGTAGTGAGTCTCGTGGCTGTGCGTTGTGCAGTGTCAAAGTAGTGAGTCCTACAAATATAGTCTCGTGGCTGTGCGATGTGCAGTGTCAAAGTAGTGAGTCTCGTGGCTGTGCGATGTGCAGTGTCAAAGTAGTGAGTCTCGTGTCTGTGCGATGTACAGTGTCAAAGTAGTGAGTCTCGTGGCTGTGCGTTGTGCAGTGTCAAAGTAGTAAGTCTCGTGTCTGTGCGTTGTGCAGTGTCAAAGTAGTGAGTCTCGTGGCTGTGCGATGTGCAGTGTCAAAGTATTAGTAGCGAGTCTCGTGGCTGTGCGATGTGCAGTGTCAAAGTAGTGAGTCTCGTGGCTGTGCGATGTGCAGTGTCAAAGTATTAGTAGCGAGTCTCTTGGATGTGCGATGTGCTGTGTCAAAGTAGTGAGTCTCGTGGCTGTGCGATGTGCAGTGTCAAAGTATTAGTAGCGAGTCTCGTGGATGTGCGATGTGCTGTGTCAAAGTAGTGAGTCTCGTGGCTGTGCGATGTGCAGTGTCAAAGTAGTGAGTCTCGTGGCTGTGCGATGTGCAGTGTCAAAGTAGTGAGTCTCGTGGCTGTGCGATGTACAGTGTCAAAGTAGTGAGTCTCGTGGCTGTGCGTTGTGCAGTGTCAAAGTAGTAAGTCTCGTGTCTGTGCGTTGTGCAGTGTCAAAGTAGTGAGTCTCGTGGCTGTGCGATGTGCAGTGTCAAAGTATTAGTAGCGAGTCTCTTGGATGTGCGATGTGCTGTGTCAAAGTAGTGAGTCTCGTGGCTGTGCGATGTACAGTGTCAAAGTAGTGAGTCTCGTGGCTGTGCGATGTGCAATGTCAAAGTATTGAGTCTCGTGGCTGTGCGATGTGCAGTGTCAAAGTATTAGTAGCGATTCTCGTGGCTGTGCGATGTGCTGTGTCAAAGTAGTGAGTCTCGTGGCTGTGCGATGTGCAGTGTCAAAGTAGTGAGTCTCGTGGCTGTGCGATGTACAGTCAAAGTAGCGAGCCGCGCCCCTAAACTCCAATAACCAACCAGTCTTGTGGCTATGCGATGTGCAGTGTCAAAGTAGTGAGTCTCGTGTCTGTGCGATGTACAGTGTCAAAGTAGTGAGTCTCGTGGCTGTGCGATGTGCAGTGTCAAAGTAGTGAGTATCGTGGCTGTGTGATGTGCAGTGTCAAGGTATTAGTAGCGAGTCTCGTGGCTGCACGATGTGTAGTGTCAAAGTAGTGAGTCTCGTGGCTGTGCGATGTACAGTGTCAGTAGTCAGTATCGTGGCTGTGCGATGTACGGTGTCAAAGTAGTGGGGCTTGTGGCTGTGCGATGTGCAGTGTCAAAGTAGTGAATATCGTGGCTGTGCGATGTGCAGTGTCAAAGTAGTGAGTCTCGTGGCTGTGCGATGTGCAGTGTCAAAGTAGTGTGTCTCGTGGCTGTGCGATGTGCAGTGTCAAAGTAGTAAGTCGCGTGGCTGTAAGATGTGCAGTATCAAAGTATTAGTAGCGAGTCTCGTGACTGTGCGATGTGCAGTGTCAAAGTATTAGTAGCGAGTCTCGTGACTGTGCGATGTGCAGTGTCAAAGTATTAGTAGCGAGTCTCGTGGCTGTGCGATGTGCAGTGTCAAAGTAGTGAGTCTCGTGGCTGTGCGATGTGCAGTGTCAAAGTAGTAAGTCGCGTGGCTGTAAGATGTGCAGTATCAAAGTATTAGTAGCGAGTCTCGTGACTGTGCGATGTGCAGTATCAAAGTATTAGTAGCGAGTCTCGTGACTGTGCGATGTGCAGTATCAAAGTATTAGTAGCGAGTCTCGTGACTGTGCGATGTGCAGTGTCAAAGTATTAGTAGCGAGTCTCGTGGCTGTGCGATGTGCAGTGTCAAAGTAGTGAGTCTCGTGGCTGTGCGATGTGCAGTGTCAAAGTAGCGAGTCTCGTGGCTGTGTGATGTACAGTGTCAAAGTAGTGAGTCTCGTCGCTGTGCGATGAACAGTGTCAAAGTAGTGAGTCTCGTCGCTGTGCGATGTGTAGTTTCAAAGTAGTGAGTCTCGTGGCTGTGCGATGTGCAGTGTCAAAGTAGTAAGTCGCGTGGCTGTGCGATGTGCAGTGTCAAAGTATTAGTAGTGAGTCTCGTGGCTGTGCGATGTGCAGTGTCAAAGTAGCGAGTCTCGTGGCTGTGTGATGTACAGTGTCAAAGTAGTGAGTCTCGTCGCTGTGCGATGTGTAGTGTCAAAATAGTGAGTCTCGTGGCTGTGCGATGTACAGTGTCAAAGTAGTAAGTCGCGTGGCTGTGCGATGTGCAGTGTCAAAGTATTAGTAGCGAGTCTCGTGGCTGTGCGATGTGCAGTGTCAAAGTAGCGAGTCTCGTGGCTGTGTGATATACAGTGTCAAAGTAGTGAGTCTCGTGGCTGTGCGATGTGCAGTGTCGAAGTATTAGTAGCGAGTCTCGTGGCTGTGCGATGTGCAGTGTCAAAGTGGTGAGTCTCGTGGCTGTGCGATGTGCAGTGTCAAAGTAGTGAGTCTCGTGGCTGCACGATGTGCAGTGTCAAAGTAGTGAGTCTCGTGGCTGTGCGATGTGCAGTGTCAAAGTAGTGAGTCTCGTGGCTGTGCGATGTACAGTGTCAGTAGTGAGTCTCGTGGCTGTGCGATGTACAGTGTCAAAGTAGTGAGTCTCGTGGCTGTGCGATGTGCAGTGTCAAAGTAGTGAGTTTCGTGGCTGTGCGATGTGCAGTGTCAAAGTATTAGTAGCGAGTCTCGTGGCTGTGCGATGTGTAGTGTCAAAGTAGTGAGTCTCGTGGCTGTGCGATGTACAGTGTCAAAGTAGTAAGTCTCGTGGCTGTGCGATGTACAGTGTCAAAGTAGTGAGTTTCGTGGCTGTGCGATGTGCAGTGTCAAAGTATTAGTAGCGAGTCTCGTGGCTGTGCGATGTGTAGTGTCAAAGTAGTGAGTCTCGTGGCTGTGCGATGTACAGTGTCAAAGTAGTGAGTCTCGTGGTTGTGCGATGTGCAGTGTCTGTCAAAGTAGTGAGTCTCGTGGCTGTTTTGTTCGTTTCGTGGTATTTTGTCGTTCTCCGTACTGAACTTCGGTGGCGAGGGAGTGCTTGGAACGTTCGGCACAGCTACTGCAGCCATACCTGCTCAGTAACTGGTTAACTAGCGAGTCTTCACTCGCCTTTCCATAGGTACCTTCGATTGTTTCTCGTTTTTTTTCTTCAGGGATGGATCAGTCGGTGATGGTTCTAACTCTCACCCATCCATGGATCCATGTCTTCTCGTCTAGTTTTCTTTTCCTTTAGAGCTTTAGAGGTGTGTCGTGCTAGTTGCTTTTCAGTGTAAATTTGTCAGCCATCGACTGCACCAGTTTACAATGCCTTAAAAAGTTGCATGCTCCTGGCTTGTCAGTAGGCGGAACATTATTTCGTCGTCCGTTCCCGAGGTATCCTTTAGCCAGGTCCTGACATGCTGCTGTGTGAGACATATGGATGTGCGCCGTCGCTGATGGATAGTGTCGAGTGTGTCGGTGATTGGCCAGATCACCGGACGCTTCCGGCAAGGCCAGCCTCAAACCCACAACCCTGCCGGCTGATGCTAGGGCCCACAACCCTGTCGGCTGGTGCGAGGGATCCACAACCCTGTCATCTGGTGTAGGAGACCCACAACCATGTCGGCTGTTGCATGGGGCCCACAATCCTGTCGGCTGGTGCAAGGGAACCACAACCCTGTCGTCTTGTGCGAGGGGCCCACAACCCTGGTGGCTGGTGTGAGAGCCCGGACGCTATCCCGGCTCACCCCCGTCTAGTTATGTGGTATCCACTCAACAAGTCGAAATTATATCGGGAACCGGTTCGTTTGTTCAGGTTCAGGTGTATTATTGCTTTCAAATATGTAGCATAGTTATTGGAGAAAAACGAACAATTGTGCATTTTCTAAACTAGGCCGTATATTAACTTTCTCCTTTCAATATTTTTACATAGGAAATTGAACGGCCTTTGTAATATATTTTCCATTCCTCCGCTGTACGCTTTACCTGTTGAAAAACGACTGGGCCGCTTGTACCGTCGCCCTTCTCAGGTAATAACACTCACGAACTGCTTGTGAGGCTTATGCTAAACCGACAAAGGAGCTGCCAATGCATCTTTGCAATGCACCACATGCGTGTAGCAGTTGTGAATACCCGCTCCGGCAGTTATTGTCGCAAGCAACCTCTCGTTTTTCCCTGCTTTGGATCTATTTTACCTATCACGTATTATTGTGCATTCCGTACGTCAGATCTGGTTTTCTGTTTCACTGATACAGGTCAGATGTGTGCATGGGCTATGACCGTGACCTGACCTGGCCCGTGACCATGACGGCGTCCGATATGACCTGACCCGACCGGTGCCCGACAGCGCGTGATGCCACGGAGCTTCTTCCTGCTTCTGCGGTTCTATTTGCGCGTGGACGACGTGCTGGTGCGCGTCAACGACACCCGGCTGTACCACGAGGCCGACCAGAGCTTCATGCTGCGCGAGTACACGAGTCGACAGAGCCTGGCCAGCCACCTCAAGGTAAGTACCCACCACAGGTTGGGTCCGATCGGCCACCTCCAAGAAGATCCGACTTTAATGTGAACTGGAGATAGGTACCATTCGGAAGTTTGTCGGTCGCCGCGAATGTTAAAACAGACTTCGGTTCGTCTGTCGCGTTCGAATGTGGGTCGATTTAGCGTCATCATTCTCACCCAGAGTCATGTGGTGGTCTTGCAGGTCTGGTTTGTCGGCAGATCAGTTCGGCGGTCCAACGGTAGATACGACCCGCGTGGTATGGTCCGCTAATGTACTTTAGGCTTGACGCCAAGGGAACCAACAAACGACCCTACCCGCGTCTTTCACGCAGAACCCGATCCTCGGTCACCAAAAACCCGCTTGGTAATATACTTTGTCACACCCAGTCGGCGGGGACGAGTGGTCTAGGGGTAAGATGCTCGTTTCACAATCGAAAGGTTGTGGGTTCGAGTCTCACCTGTCGCTACTCTTCGCCCGCGACCAATCGGCGTGAGAGGTTAGCGACGCTACATGACTCAACGGTCGACGTGTCGTAAAACCAATAACCAGCCAACCAACACCCAGTCGGCTCTTGACCCGCTAGGTCAGCTTAGGTGAATGATCCATGCAAGGAGACATCCATCCTCATCCTGACCCCGACATCAAACGTCGGTCAACGGGTGAACTTGCCTTGTTTTTGTTAGAGCCACTGGTGTTCTTCACATGCGATCCAGTGATCATCGCTCTCCCATCCTCGGCCCGGCGTCTTCTCTAACTGCCTGGAAGACCTCCGTTCTGGCTAACGCCTGGCGTCGCGGAACGTCTTCCGCCGAGGTGGCGCTCCGATTCCGATTCACGGCATCCTCTCATCTCGCCGGCGAGCGTCCAGATATCTGCCGTTACTATTACTAAGGTGGATGTACGTGTCCGGTTGCGCTGCCACCCAAAATCACATTCTTCCGGCCGTGATGCCACCGTTGATAACTTTAGTATTTGTTTTCTTAATCGCTTCCAACTTGGACAGTTCTATGCCCGGTGAACTGCTCGCTCCTGGACTGAATTTCACGCAGTCTGCTGTCGTGTTGGGTCAGAAGTCTTCTGCTAAATACTATCGGGGGCGTATGTTGTATTCACCGTGCTAACCATTGCATTAGCCGATACCTGTGCTCGTTGCTCTGTCCGCTCCCGAAGAATATGCCTACTAGTCTTATTCGTTGTACTTACATTCAGCGGCTATCGTGGCTAACTGCCCATCCCCCACAGTCTGCCGTGTCGCATCGACGGCCCGTTCACTTCTGAACACTATCCAGCAGCGGTAACGTCCTCTCCTGAACACAGCATCCAGCAACGGTAACATCCTTTCCTGAACAACATCCCAGTGTCCCGGTTCAGCTGTTCATTCGTGGGTACTGGAGTCATCCCCTTTTGCTCTCGGCTCGTCACAACGTATTTGACCCATCCTGCAGAAAACCTGGGTTTGTGCGTACGAAGGTACTCTGTTCGTTAATCATGAACTCAAGGGCAGTGTATACAATTAGTCGCAGTTTGTTACTTGATCGGCAATGTGAAAGGTGAAGGTCACTGGCCGACGGCCTGCTCATTGGTCCAGTTGTGCGGGGCATGCACCCACGGCTGCTGTGTGTCGACAGGTGTCTCCTGCGCTGGTCAGCAACCAAAACGAGATCTGGATGCACCTACCAATCACCGAGTCTCGTTCCGAGAAGCTCCAGTTCCCCGGCACCACCTAGCCATGGGCACGGGGTGGGCGGTGATGAAGTACAGAGACAGAGCGCCCGCGACGTTCTGCCGCCTGCTCGCTCACTCGGGCATGTTCTCGCTCATGGATTATATTCGCTGTGGCTGAATGGCATAATCGGCGTTGCTCGGACGAGCGTAACGCCAGGTCTCATGTCGCGCCAAACACGCAGGTGTGGCATTCGTTTCAGACCCGAAGAGATCACCATGGTCGCAGTCGATCCGCCGCTCACAGGAGCATCGCGTCGTTAATTTGTGGTCTGGATGTCTGACCATTTGATGCATCTCATTGAACATCGGCCTCCCCGGCCACTGTGGTCACCGTTACTGTCATGCTCGGGTTACGGTGCACTTTGTGGTGCACCTCATCGAAGACCGGCTTCCCCCTGCCAGATGGTTACCGTTAGCCAACTTCCATGCTCGGGTTACGGTGCACTGGAGACTGGACACTCCATTGTTATTGGCGATTGTTCCCACGGATGCGACCAGTATAATATTGGGAGCACCGTCAACTTGATTTTGATGTCTTTGAATTGTATGTGACTCGTTTACACGAATAAAGTTGCACGTTCGCGTTTGTCACGTCACCTGTTCGTGTTAATCACACACTCGGGGCATATCATATTTGTTATCAGTTGATCACACCATTTGTAAAGCTTAACTCGAGAATGTGCCTGATGCGGTGCCGCGAATATGCCGAACACACCCCGCGCACCAGTCTGGTACGCCTTCATCCGAGCATGTCCAAGAAGCGCCTTGCCACCTGAGTCATGTCATGCACCACCTCGAAGAGTGTAACTCTGTCGTATCCGGTGCCGAAAGCCACCAGATGCAACTCCAGCTTGCGGATGCTGGCTTGAGCTGGCGCCGGTGACGGTGCCGGCTGGCTTCGGCGGCTGTGGACGACGTCCAAAATCGTCTCTAGCTGCGTTCTCAGCCCGCCTGCCTTATCCGTTATACCGACAGCGGCACCTGAAGCGAAGAGAGCTGGCTTGGGACGGTTCCTCGGCAGTTCTGATGTATCGGCAGCACAGGCATGTAACGGCTCACGGAACTGAACACTGCAGCATGCTTGGCTTGTGTATCTTCACCCGCCCATCACAAATAGAATAGTACAACTGGCATTTGCACCATCTTCAGACATTCACACTATACGGGCACCTTGTACCATCATGTCCAGAAAAGCGCCTGATCATGCACTTCAGACAAGCACTTATTACACACACCCCAGACGAAAATCCTCCCATTCATTCAAAGATATTCAAAGACTCTCATCAGCAAACACTTCGTCTAGCTGTCGGGTGGGCACCACCATGCGGCTGCTTCTTCACCCACCATGTGGCTACTTGCGACTAGGCCAGCCGGTCATGTGGCCCCGACAGCACACCGACTTCGCTGGCCACAGCGCTATTTGAATTTGTGCATGCAGGTACTCCCCTGGCACATCTATAATATTGAGAAAGTGCTCCTACTCACAGCTGCACACCACTGTCCATTCATACTGCACGATACCCGCCCCTTGCACATGAGCAGCATTTATATCGGTCCCTTCAGACAGACAATCCATTCATAAACATAACCTTTAAACCTCCAAATAAGAAAAAGGGAGGATAATTTTCCTGATAATAATTGCACCCCCATGCCTTCACATTCGCCAGTGTTTGGCACTTCTTTCACTCACCAATATCCAGCACGGGGACACCGAAATCCCTGAGCATGTTGAAGACGTCGTCGACGATGCGCACGAGGCCGTCAGTCAGCTCCATCCTGCCGTGCTCGATGTCTTTGATGTCCGCCTCGAGGCCGGTTAGGTCGGCCTCCAGCTCGGAGATGGTGTACGCGTTTTGGTTGTGGAGCGGCCCCCATACCTCCAGCGCCGCGTCCAGCGCTGCTCGCAGCGCCTCCAGGGCCGCGTCCAGTGCCGTCGGCGTGTCGGACGCTGTGCACCGTTCGTTCGGTGTAATGCTCCCGTTTCGGGCAGTTCGGGCGTTGAATCAAGGATAATGGTTGGGAAACCATACGCTTTTGTTGAAGTAATTCGAGTTCCGTCAGCAAGGAGTTGAAGGTCGGTTTGAAATCTAAGCACATCAGCAAACTGACAAGTTTTTCATTGCTTATGAGTTTGATTTCCGAGCTAGTGCATTCGGTTGTTACGAATTGCCATCCTGATTTTCTTACATAATACATAGAGAGACAGCGCAAATAGTTCGTTCATTTTATTCCTAGCCTCCAAGCTGCACAACTTTGATCCATAACCCCCAAGCTGCACAATAACGGATAAATGATGACAGATAAGAAAGTCATGGAAGTATGAATCGAGTAGATAGTAATAATTGCTTAACCGTCCTACATATGAGGTGCAATTGTACAACTTACATTACAAGAAAGCGTAACAATCGCAGTGGTAGCAAATGTAATTACTCCACCGCCATACAAACTACCAGGCATCGGAGACCGAGTTAATTAATTAGTACCCTGACCGCATCCAGAATTACAGTATTTCACTCATTTGAATCAACACCAGACGAAATGGCTCCGTCTTATTCAGGATGAGCACTTCACTCCTTTGAATCAATGAACATCGCACGCTCAATGAAGTGTAAGAATACTGCTCGAACCAGGGTGAGACTGTCTGATTCAACTTCAGGGGCCATAGTGTTTAAGTATATTGTAGCAAAGATAGTAGAAGCACTAAAGGTGTTTTTGTGGTAAACACCAAGTAAATGTGTACAATTAGTAGATTGGTTCTTACGTCAACAACAATTTGCTACGTTGCTATTGATGGCAGCAAAAGACAAGCAGTATTGTCCAGAGTACAATTGTTGGATGCTGAAGAAGGAAGCAAGTCCTAATATTTCCAACAATAATTGCGACATCCTATGCAATCACGTCCAGCGCACTCACTCGGTATGTGTGGATCCACCCCCAAATCCTTCAGTAGCATCGTAACGTCGCGCACGATCTCCTCGGCACCAGTCTGCGCCTCAATGTCGCGGTGCTCGAGACCCTCAATGGTGGCGACCAGTGCCTGGAAATCCGCCTCAGCCTGAGCCACCTGAGTGGGGCTGAGCCCAGCCCTGGGGCCCAGCACAGTCATCGCTGCGTCGAACGCGACTTCCAGTACCTTCAGGAGCTCATCCAGTGTCACACCAACGGCTGAAATGAAAAAAGGCATCATGCGAGTGCATTAAAGTGCGTCATGTTGACGATTTCCCTGGAGATGCCTTACTGAATGATTTTATATAGGTACCTGTAGCCTGGGTATTCCCAGTAAGATCGATCAAATTCCATCCAAATGTCACATTTTCAAAGCGTGTGGCTTCCTACTGTAACATGAAGAAAAATAAAGGGTCCTGAAGTGGAAGGCAGCATTTTTGTTAATCACAAATTTGTTTATATCACCAAACATATACATATACGTTGAAATACATCGTTACTAAATACGGCCCCTTTTGCCGGCGTACCGTTTGTTTGCGACTGACACGGCGCTACGGGAGACTACAAACTGACGTATGCGAAACTTGCATCTCCGGTGAACGGCGCGATCTTGCTGTAGGTGATACATCGGTAGGCATATGCCTAGCGTGATCGAACATCCGCATGTAGTCGATAGGTTTGTCACTTATTGTTCTCATTGGCGCAGAAAACTCAACGCAGTGATATCAATTCAGCAAACGAATGAATGAAGATGGACATAATGGAAAAAGGAAAGCTGCTGTTGATCACGTTCAGACGATTCAGTGATGGGAAGTCAATTCTAGTGCGAGTGGCTCCCATGAAGAAACTACACCTCAACAGGATGACACCTTATTGCCTGACAAACATACAGAGGGTGAAACGAACTTGATATGTAAAACTTTAATGTCCGGGCACCTGAATGTACCAGTACCGGTTAAAATTATCCAGTTAACCTGCATGCATGTGTCAAGCACTGCAGTATTTATATATGCAGTGCTTGACATATGCATGCACTGCACATGCCGTGTGTCAAGCAGGTTATCTGGTACATTTCATGCACTGACATTCGAGCTTTATGCATTTATTAGTAATGGAATATGTATTGTGTTTCTGGTGCATAATGATATGGGGGGGGCACTACATTACACCATGTTCGTAATTATCCTTCAACTGCATCCATAACTGGACTCTTGCTATACACTCTGAACTGTTCCAGTATTGTCTGCTTGAAGACATCAGGTGGAAGGAAGCAGGGTAATCTGACAATCAGATTGGTGAGGCTCTGTGTGCTGGATGATGCCTGAAGGTTGGTGTCCACAACCTCCACATCTTTGACATGACATGTTGTCGGAAGCAAGTAGAAAGTTCTTCTGCAGAGTGATGAACACACCGAATCTGGGAAAATGGCGAGCTCAACGACCGGAAGTAAAAACTTGGAACCGAACACTACGGAAAATAAAACTCTGAACGAAAAAACAGAAAATCACCGACATGAAAAAATCGTATTTTCCCCTTGCTGATAAGCATAATCAGTCTATAAATATCGTATTGGCGTAGTTTCATGTGTAACATCGTAATAATTATGCCAAAAGTGTACGGGTAGACCGGTCTGCTAAAGGTAGGCTGCATTGGGTTCAGTTATGATATAATTTTATTGTTTAAATATTACTTTTTATGGTATATTATGTAAATCAAATTATTGTGCCCCCTTATTGGTGTTACTTTGCTCACCAACTGAAAAGTAAGCATTTGCACAGGAAGCAAGTACTTCCATCATCTTAGTGACATCCGTGAATAATTGCATTAGAAAGATACATTTCAGAATTCATAAAACAACCTAAAGGACCAATTCATCATTTTATCACCTCCAACATGGGTCAGTGCTTTATGCCATCAAAAATTGCTTGGGTAAGGTTAGTTTATTGTAGGTTACCAAATACCATATATTTTTGCACCATCCAACATCTATAAGTGCAGGTATTATGCTATTACAAATTACTGTTATTTTATTGTAGATAACCAAGGGCTTTATGCCATCCAACATCCATGGGTGGGGTTTTCACCAACAAAAATTGTTGGAGCTGGGTTGGACTAGTTTATTTTAGATTTCCATAGCCATTAAGCCAGACTTTAAGCCATTAAGCCAAAGAAAGACTTAGACGAGCTGGTGAAGTGGTCCGAAAAATGGCAAATGAAGTTTAATTTTGGTAAGTACAAAGTCATGCATGTAGGTAGGCAGCATATGAAGGCTCCATACTTGATGGGTGGCCAAGTACTATCTGTGACTCAGCAGGAGAAGGACTTAGGTGTTATTTTGAACACAAAATTGGGGGCATCAGAACAGACCAAAGAAGCCAGGAAGAAGGCACTAAGAATGCTTGGGGCAATACAGAGGAATGTGTCATACAAAGGTGAGGAGGTCATCAGGAAGCTTTACTGTGCATATGTCGGGCCACATTTGGAATACTGTGTCCAAGCATGGTCCCCTAGTTATGATAAAGATTGTTGGCTTTTAGAGAGAGTACAAAAGAGGGCAACAAAAATGGTTATTGGTATAGGCAACCTGGCATATGAGGAAAGATTGAAGAAATTGAATATGTTTTCACTAAGATATAGAAGGCTGAGAGGAGATCTCATGAAGGTTTTTAAATTTGTTCATGGTCAGGGACAGGGATATCTCAGGGAAATGTTTGAATTTAACAGAAATGATGCATTTAGAGGTCACCAATTCAAAATTAAAGTTAATCACAGCAGGACAAGGTTAAGACAGTCTTTCTTCACCAACAGGGTAGTAGAACTCTGGAACCAGCTGCCAGGAACCATTGTCAGTAGCAACACAGTGAACATCTTTAAAAACAGCATAGACAATCATTATAAGAATAGGGGGCTTGTTTTCTGTATTCCAGGGAGAGTTGATCGACATATTTGGTGAGCAACTGGTTCAGTGTCCAAAGTGCAACCAAGAAGGGCCCTTGTGGCTCATAGTTGCACTGATCTTTTATGTCTTTATGCCAACGTGGAATGGCACAACCTTCATGTGGCATCCTTACTAGCCCAGCACTGGTACCAGTCATAAATTAGTGGTTCACCTTATGAATAGGTGTGCCTTGGTTGTGGTTTATTTCAACTTTTAAATAGAGTATGGTGATATAAACCCACCTACAAGGAAAATAGTGTTGCCTTTGATACCAGGGAGCCACAAAATTGTCCATACTTCTTACAGAAATTGTTTAGCTTCCAACCAGTCATCAACTATTACCTGGAATACTTACCTAGGTACTTTGCATCCTGCCCATGTATGCAGTAGAGCTCCATCTATTACTGTGCCTTTCAAAGGGTTGAGCACAGTATCCACTATTTGTATGGCCCTAACTTACCAGAAGTTACTGTGCCAATGTTGGCATCGCTAAAGCTGGCTTGAAGCAGATTTGTGATGGAATGCATATCAACAACCACCCTCTTTAAATGTTCTGCACTATTTTTTACTTGAAAATTGCATATATCAATCACAAAGTTTGCCAGATGTTCCTTTATTTTCATGTATGTTGCAGGGAATGCAATGTGCGTAAGTACTAACTGATTATGCAATGCTTGGCAGACACCTGCAAGACTTGTTATGGAGATCTTCAATAGCATCTTGATTTAGAACAGTTACTGAAATGACAATACTAGTCTTGTAATTGATACATCTCATACAATAATCACACTGACAAAACTTGTAAACCTTAGTCTCTAATTTTGGCCATTTAGAATCTAAATCCTGCCACGCTCCCTTTGGCTACATATTCTTTTTAACCCTCGCCAATGTGTGATACTTAGCAGGTCAGATTCAGAAGCAACATTGACATGATATAAGTATGAATGTTTTCAACTAATTTAAGTCCACAAAATTTCCTTTCGAACAGGCGAGAGCGAACCCAATACGACTATAAGCGATTTTACAGCGGCAATTTGCGGGTCGTACTAGAAACTGGATAGAATCCGTGACGTCGACGCTGACCTCACCTCGTGTGTGAAGTTCAGCAGAAATGCTCGCAGGAGAGAGGGCAGGCTCACGAACAGGATGTGTTGGGAAGAACAGTTACGTTTATGCCGCAGCTCAGACAACAAACACTGCTTTCTTGTTGATCTGGGCCCTGTTCACGGAGCCTGCGGTCGCTGTGGCTCTGCTGTCAAAATAGGCTCCGCCTACCACCGAAGCGTCATCAGCAGCGGGACGCACTGGTATATATGCCGATGAATTACCAAATACCTATAATATTAGGTTTAAAAGTAGGTTGGACGATTCTTTTTGACTGCAAAATCTTGTTTTGAGTTATAAGTGGTGGTTGATGGGGTGAGATTTATGCTAAGTAGGTGTGAACTATACAGGCCCCTTAAAGGAGGCATGGATGGAGTCTGAAAATTATTGGTAGGGCACTCAAGCCACATGTTGATGTGTTGCATGGAATAGGGCGAATAGGACTGTATATGTAAGGTAGATAGACATTGATGAGGGTGTGGTATGTTGGTAGATGGATTCTTTGAACTTATGGATATGGGCGCCAAATGGCCCTGTAGTCAGCACACCCTTAAACCCAAATAATAAATCAACCAAAGAAATTATGGATGTGGTGCTGGTTGGGGTCTGAGTGTCTTTGCCAGGGTTATGGTATCTTCCTTTTACGGGCTTAACCTGGATCGGCCCTTGTGGCTCTTATTAAGTCTGATCACTTTATGACTTAGGTTTGTGCTTTCTGTCTGTCGGGTTAATATTTGCTTTATTTTGGTGCTTCTATTGTTGAAGAATAGGTTGATGTACAGCCCTTTCCAGTTCAGACAGCCCATTCCAGCTCTGAGGCATGTCCTCTTTCCTTCACGGCCAGGGGTGTTGCTTTGTATACTTTTGAGGGGGCCAGTGCCCCCTGAATGGTGATTTTGCTCCTAACCATTTAAACTTTTAACATGTGACTATGGAGTGTACCTCTCCTCCCCAATCAATTTGGGCTTGCCATTGCCTGTATGTATTGGGTCCTGCCCCAATTATTTTCAGAGATCAACACCTGTGTTTACAGCCCTCGCCAGACAACAGGGTGGACTTTTTCATTTCCTGGGGCCCTCAACTTCAGGAGTTTAGTGCATACTTTCTGACAGATTTTGAGCACTGTCACAGACCAGTTTACTATGATTTACTATGATATCAAATATCACAGTAAATTTGTGCTTCAGGGATAAAAAGGCAATTTTTCCCAATGCCATTTATGAATGCAATTAAGATGATGCGACCATTTTGATCATTTCCTTTACAAGTGCTCAGTTTCCGGTTGGCAAGCAAAAAAAAACACCAAAAAGTGGCGATGGGTTAAGCATTACATAGCACACCAAATGAGGTAAACTATACGCGGCCTTTTTGTATCTTTGACCAGTATCTTTGACTATACCAGTCCGCGGCCTTTTTGCGGCCAGCCGGCCGGCCGACCAGAGACGCTTCCCGGTGCGTTTATCGATGGGGTGTGTGGGTTATCAGCGATAGATAACACACATGCCAAATTTTACCCACCGGGGTGTGCGATGGAGAAGGCAGGCTTCAGCAGGGGAAGTGGTGGACGGAACGATAATGTGCACGTCACGCCACGTTTGCCACTGTCATCTGTTGACAGAAAACGGAGACACAGCCGCACGATTTCGTCGCAGTGCTTCGCTGGCTCCTTTAGCGGACAACTGAGGAACTATTTATGAACTTTGGACGTTACGAACCTTGGACGTTATGAACGCTCCCTCTGAAGCCAGTTTTGAACGTTGTGATCCTTGGACGTTGTGAGCTTTGGACGTTATGGACTTTGGTACTAAATTAACCCTGGATGTTATGATATAGCCCCCATCCCACAGAGTTCGCGGCCAGTAGCTGATTCCTTAGGTCGCCGACTTCTTTACGTCCCCAGGGCCGTTTTACTCAAGATCCCTAGTTAGCCAATGGGATCTGACCATCTCCGATCTTTTTCTAATCAAGAAGTTGAGAACTCTCCATGTTAAGCTTCAAGGGGCTCCTGGGAAGCTCTTCTGTAAAATAGTCGGTCCTTTGTTTTCTATCTGTCAGAATAACGTGCTGGAGCGTAAGTTCGATAGTTGCCTATCATTTACTAGAACTTGTCTTGTATTAGATTCTAATACAAATCATTTTCTAATAATAAGAAAGTGATGGTAAGAATGAGGTTGGAGGCTGTCGTTCTGTATTGAATCCGTAATGTTACCAAGAAGGCGAAGTTGCTCGTGGGATAATTTCCTCAATTTTATAGTTTAATTTTGTTTCACTCCAGAACAAAATATCTGCAAAGATAGCCCACATTTTGAAAGTCATACCATTCCACAAGTGATGACGTACTTTGTGCAATAGCGCATTGCACACAAAGTCAAGCCATGTTGATTTTACTGCTGAAGGAGAAGTAACGGAAACATCAATACCGTTGCACATTTATTAACCACGAATCCACAGTCACTTGTCGTCAAGAGTTTCCTCACACGAACCAATGCCACCCGCGCACTGCATTCGTTAGTGATCTTACTGCAGAAGGGGAAAGCAACAGAAACATCAATACGGTGGTACATTTATGGACCACGAGTCCACAGTCACTTGCCTTGAACAGTTTCCTCACACGAGCCCATGCCACCCTATTACTGCATCCGTCATTGGTTCACTTGGACAGACGCAATGTCTTTCACGTCGCTAACAATCCTGGCCATATCGCCCACCATGGACCGGACGCCTTCTCGCACATCCCCCGTGCGGCGCGCCAGGGTCTCAATTTCCTGTACAAGCTGTTCCACGTCAGCTGCAATCGTCTCAGCCTTGGCGCCATCCAGCTTGGCCAGCGCTTCCTTGATTATGTTGAACCGGCTCACCACGGTTCTTAGCGTGCTGTGCGGGTCGGAATCTGCGGCGACAGGTAGAGTAGGTAGAGCACAAGTTGTCGGTAGTCATGAGTCGAGGTGCCCATGGGCGTTGACTTGGGGTTTGAATTCGCACATGGCTCGAATCTATTGAGGAGACCAACACCAAGCCGCGCCGCAGTCTTGACGGGGTTCTTCCGGTGCTCCATGCTTACAGCAATAAGGAAATGATCCTCGACTTCGTTTCCAGAATCAAGAACCGAGCGGTGCTGGGTGTTCCAGGCTTCGCACTACCGTACCATAGACAACAATGCTACGAAAGGACATTGCAGGTTTTTTGTTTCTGGGCCATCAGACGGCGCGCGCATAACCGTATATATCGGAAGGTCGTCACTAGTCTTCTTTCCAGTGTCCTACATTATACAGTCTACCTAATATGAGCATTAATACAATAATGTATTGCTCCTACAATTTATTATTCATTCACACTTATGCACAACTTAATATTCTTAGCTGCTTCCGTATTGGGAGGATATTGCACTTACGTTGCACGTAAAGGACAGGTCACACGGAAACCACTTGCCCCCAAAAAGGCAACGTGAAGAGCCCTATGGTGTGAACAGGACGGAGCCATGCATTGTATGCTGCGAAAGGTAATGTGGTCCTGGGAGCGCGCAATGGGTCACCACAAAGCAGGTCATAGCTCGTCTTCAGAAACATACACGTTCCGTCTGGTCTGTGATCAAGTGGCCCTTGTGGATTTTTGCTATGGTACATCCGACTTCATAATATGATGGGTGGGTATATTGCAGCCTGTATATGACAACTAGTGATATCTATTGCGTAGCCAATTTGTGTCAGTCTAAACAAGGATGTGCATGTGGCTTGCGTTTCATATACATTACATTGTTCATGTGGGGTAATTGCGACTTTGAAAACATTCATCTTTTCGGGTAATTCAGGGTAAAATTGGCTTGTTGGCTGTACCCGCCAAGCCCCATTGTTACTGTTCCTTAGCTTCTCTTAGCATTGAATCGATCTGGGATGCGGTTTTAGGAAGATTGCCATCACTGCTGGCATGTCCCGTCACAGCCGCCTTGTTTCCACCTGTCTGCCCTCGCTGGGCGAGAACACAGTTATCCTGATAACAATAATAATTGTTGTGTTGTTATTCATGGAATATAATGTGATCATTAGAAGTATTTGTGGTAAGTTCGACCTCATTATGTGATGAATATTCAGCATTTCCATACATATGCAAATATATATACCTATGTGTATATATATATATATATATATATATATATATATATATATATATATATATATATATATATATATATATATATCTCAATATATGTACCTGTGTAAAGTAATTAAACAAACAGGATTAAGTTCGACAGTTCTGGCATCAATGGTTCGACATCATGAAGTGTCGATGAAGTAAAGACCTTGATGAGAGATGGGGGAGGGTGATACTACTACACAGCATTTCAGTGCAGCCAACTGTGTCGTAGAGACGTGCCTCTCAGGACGCGTTTAGATATGCAAACTAGTGGCGACGCCGCCGGCACCGTGTCGAGTCACCGGTGCCACGTACCTCCTTTCTGCGCGGTGGGCACGCCGAAGTCGCCCAGGATGGTCAGGACGTCGCTGAGGATGGCCTCCAGGCCGTGGTCAACGTCAATGTGACCGTCGCCCATCGAGCGGATATCGTTGATGAGCGTGTGAATGTCGGCCTCAGTCGCCTTCACCTGGTCGTAGTCGAGGCCTATGAACGGACCGACGATGTCGAGCACGGCGTTCAGGCTTTCCTCCAGCCAGAAGAGCACCTCGTCCAGGGTGGTGGTACCCTGTGTGCCTGTGGGCGAGGCGCAACTCCCGTCACGCTATCGTTTCAAGCATGTGCCGGGCTGCGGGCGTGCACTGGCGACGCCGTGGTGTGGAGGATCAGGAGGTGTGGCTGGCTACTAGGAGAGAAATAGGTGCCGAGTCCGGCAATAGCATATGGGAAGCTCGAATAAGCGTTGCCTGTCCTACTTCAAAGTATCTAATGTCGAATAACGTATCAAGCTGGATTAATAGCTGCATTAATGTCGATCGACGTAGGCAACATTAATATCTCCCCATATGGTGGGGCTCTGGGGTAAGCATATCCTAAGCCACCCAACACATGTCGAATGTCTGGCAGACATTGCACGAAACTATGTTAAAATACAGGGTATCTCAAAATACATGGAACCCATGTCACTGCTAATAACTTTGCCAATATTAATGTTCTTGTTCTTTTTTTAGATTTGAACAGAGGAGACCATAACAACTAATAATTATTAATCAAATGCCTTGGACAAGGGAGGAAAAATATGTTGCGTCACTACTGATTTGGAGACAAAATTATTCAAAACGGTGCAAGCAAGATTTCGCATGAAGTTCAACTTCAACAACTATCCCCAGAAAAACCAAATATATCGTTGGGTAAAAACTTAAAGTCACTGGATATGGAAAAACGTGTTGTGATGTGCCGATGGTTCGAAAACAAGATCGAAGAGGATCCTAACTTTCCTGATGATCTTTGGTTCAGCGACGAAGCACACTTCTTGTTCTGTGGGCATGTCAATAGCAAGAACAGTGTGTCCTGGGGCACACAAGTCCCAGAGGAGGTGCTTCAGAGACCGACGCATAACGTGTGAAAATTTGAGCGAAATCCGCCCGGCAATTTTGGCACAGCATGCTTCGAAGCGGCACATACACACACACAGACAAACACTTCTCGACAACTTTAGAAAACCGACCGCCATGTATTAAATCTCCGATAGAGATTTCTCGTGACATAGTCACTCAAAATCGCATCTACGATTTTGAAAAACCGACCGCCATGTATTAAATCTCCGATAGAGATTTCTCGTGACATAGTCACTCTAAATCGCATCTACGATTTTGAATCAGCTGAATCAAATACTGAAGCGAGTAGAATCGTGCTACCTTTCTTATGCTCCAAGAAGAACCCATATGTAACGTGTGTTTTGCTTTGTTGAATGGTGGAGTTTTACTCTGATGCTGATCTTAAAGTCATAAAGTATTTAGGCTGAATAAGAGCCACAGGGGCCCATCTGGGTTAAGCCTATCTAGAAAAGGTACTAGAAATGTACATACTCTCACCCCAATCAATCCCTTATCCCTAGGAAGCTATATACCCCAGCCTATCTAGCACCACTCACTTGCTACCGCATAACACCCTCAACAATCACAAGCTCCTCCCATCATACCCATCGTGCCACCATAGACAATCTCATCAGCATTACATCCCGAAGGAAGGTGCCAAATCCACTGCTAGGCACACCCCACACAAATTCATAAAGCATTCAGACTGAATAAGAGACTCACTTGCTATTGCATAATACACTCAACAATTACAAACTCCTCCCATCATACCCATTGTGCTACCATAGACAATCTCATCAGTATCACATCCCGAAGGAAGGTGCTGAATCCACTGCTAGGTACACCCTATATAAAGTTATAAAGCGTTTAGACTTAATAAGAGACTCACTTGCTATTGCATAACACACTCAACAATTACAAACTCCTCCCAACTCCCATCTCCTCCCTGTCGATCAACCCTCTCTGGAATACAGAAAAACAAGCCCCCTATTCTTATGATGATTGTCGATGCCGTTTTTAAAGATGTTCAGTGTGTTGCTAATGACAATGGTTCCTGGCAGCTGGTTCCAGTGTTCTACTACCCTGTTGGTGAAGAAAGACTGTCTTAACCTTGTCCTGCTGTGATTAACTTTAATTTTGAATTGATGACCTCGAATTGCATCATTTCTGTTAAATTCAAACATTTCCCTCAAACTTTTCCAAACATTTCCCATTATCCCTGTTCCTGACCATGAACAAATTTAAAAACCTCGATGAGAGGATGAGAGGTCTTAACTGTGCTCCGCGGATAGTGGAAAAATTGCGCGCGGCAGCGCGCTGAAATTTGGCATACATTTTCTCGAATCAAGTTGACATGCTGTATGCAAATTTTGAGGTCAGTTCATCCACGGTCAAAGAATTAGTCAAGGTCAAGTGAAGTTACCTCCAACAAAGTTGCACCAGTCGCCACACTTTAACGGGTAAAGAAATTTGAATGAAACTTCCCGCGTTTTCTTATCTTTAGGGACGCAAGATGACGCAGCAAAGGAAGTTTTGAGGTTTTGCGCTTTCTTGACTTATATATGTTGTATATTTGCCCGTAAAAGCTAAAATCGAAGAATCTGACTAAGGTAAGCACTTCTTATGAGGCTAAATTTACTTACAACAATGATTCTCGGCGCGCGCTACGAATGAGACAAATCCAAAACTAGAAAATTCAAAATTTTGAACATTTCTTAGAATCACAACATTTGGTTTTGAGTGAGCAAATATTTTGGGACCATGGTCAATTTCACCGTCCACTTCTGATTCCAAATATTTTTTTTTTAAAACTTATTTTCCAAAATAAACTTTCCAGAGTAACACATGACTTCTGTCGTCACCTCATGAACCCTTCTTGCGACGTCACTTTTTGAGGATTTATCAAGTTGGTTTCGTGTCCTACTCGTTGAGCGCTTTACGATGACACCTCTTTCGTTTTCGTGGGACTCTTAGTTTGGAGATGAAAGGGGGAGACATATGACAACCCCCGGGACTCTGTGAGAATCTGACAGGAAAATGATAATGGTTTTAAACTTACAATATCTGGCGTGCGAGTTTGTAGTTGAGTTTCCGCTTTGTTCTTTTGCTCTTGAAGATTTGAACCATAGGCGTAGGAACAGGGGGTGGGGGCATAAAGACATAAAGAGACATAAAAGATCAGTGCAACTATGAGCCGCAAGGGCCCTTCTTGGTTGCACTCTAGACACTGAACCGGTTGCCCACCAAATCCGTCGATCAGCCCTCCCTGGAATACCTAAAAGCAAGCCCTCTATTCTTATTAATGAGTGTCTATGCTATTTTTAAAGATGTTCAGTGTGCTGCTACTGACAATGGTTTCTAGCAGCTGGTTCCAATGTTCTACTACCCTGTTGGTGAAGAAAGAAAGAAAGCCTTAACCTTGTCCTGCTGTGATTAACTTTGATTTTTAATTGATGACCTCTAATTGCATCATTTCTGTTAAATTCAAACATTTTCCTGAGATATCCCTGTTCCTGACCATGAACAAATTTAAAGACCTGGATGAGATCTCCTCTCAGCCTTCTATATCTAAGTGAAAACATATTCAATTTCTTCAATCTTTCCTCATATGCCAGGTTGCTTATACCATTAACCATTTTTGTTGCCCTCTTGTGTACTCTCTCTAAAAGTCAACAATATTTTTCATGACTAGGGGACCAAGCTTGGACACAGTATTCCAAATGTGGCCTGACATATGCACAGTAAAGCTTCCTGATGACTTCCTTCAACAGCTTACGGACATGCGGGGCATCTCCTGCTGTACCAGTTCTAAGATAATCAACAGAAGCAGCTGGAACGGCTTCTGGTCTCCGACATGCTGACGGGGAAATAGGGCTTACAGGAGGGCCACTCGCGATTGCGCTAACCTATGCCACAGGGTGTCAATAAGTGCTACGAAACTGTGCGTCTGGGCCGTGATAATATCGACCCGCACCTGCGTGGTGATCGACACCGAAAGGCTTGCCCCAGCAGGTTGAACTTCGTGCTGTATTCTTGGATTCCATCGACTCGAAACGCACAGTCCGTCGGCGTCGGCTAGAGGTCTTTCTTCTCCGAAGAAAGGAGAAAAATGTGAGCTTGAACGCGGCCAACTGTCAGCTTGCAGATGCAGGAGTCGCGGACAGATACAGGGGGAAGAAAATTGGGGCATGTGCTCCCTCACATGAAGGTGGCCGCTCCTCCGGCCGGGAAAAGGCGCCCATCCGGGAAGGCTCGAGTGAACCCCATATACTTCTTTTTTGGTCAGAAGCGCCTCTCCGAGATACAAAAAAAGGCGACTCTTCAGCGTGTTAGACTGTACCCCCTGGAATTTTTCAGCCAGAGGCTCTCCTCAGAAGGAAAAGACGCCCCAGACAGGAGCGGGTCCAGGAATTGTCATCAGGGAACTTGGTCTCTGGAGGTGCACCATTAGCTGAAATATTTGAAGGGGTGCACTCGAGCCTTCCCGGAGAGGCACCTTTACCTTCCAAGGTGCATCTCTGGCTGAAAAGCGCATACTCTGCGATTAGTAGACTTACTTGGAAACGATTCCCGATTTATATATAACAGAGCAGTTTTGGCCTTCCTCGCGGAGATACAATTTCAAGTGATATATGCACCTCCCTAGGTGATATCACATCTTTTATTGGGACGTGACAATCTAACGTGTGTTTAAATAAGTTTGCTATGGGTGCAATATAACCCACATGGGTTGACGCACCCTAAAACCCCAATAATCATCATCATCTGGCTGAAAAAAAAATTGAGGGGGTTCACGCAAACACACTGAAAAGTGTCTTTTTCCTTCCAAGGAGCGCCTCTGGCTGAATAATTCAACATAAAGACATTCAACATAAAGACATAAGGACATAAAAGATCCGTGCAACTATGAGCCGCAAGGGCCCTTCTTTGTTGCACTCTGGACACTGAGCCAGTTGCCCACCAAATTCGTCGATCAGCCCTCCCTGGAATATCTAAAAGCAAGCCCTCTTTTCTTATAATGAGTGTCTATGCTGTTTTTAAATGTGTTCAGTGTGCTGCTACTGACAGTGGTGTCTGGCAGCTGGTTCTAGTGTTCTACTACCCTGTTGGTGAAGAAAGACTGTCTTAACCTTGTCCTGCTGTGATTAACTATAATTTTGAATTGATGACATCTAATTGCATCATTTCTGTTAAATTAAAACATTTCCCTGAGATATTCCTGTTCCTGACCATGAACAAATTTAAAGACCTCGATGAGATCTCCTCTCAGCCGTCTATATCTAAGTGAGAACATATTCAATTTCTTCCATCTTTCCTCATATCCCAGGTTGCTTATACCACTAAATGCACACCATCCCCACTACCATGTTGGTGTGTTGGTTGGTTATTTGGGTTTTAGGGCGCATCGACCAGGTTTGGTCATTTAGCGCCCATATGTTGGTGTGTTCAAAATCGATTCAAGCCATTATGCTCTCCATCGGGTTTGAACTGAGTTCACCCAAAATTTGCAAATCTACACTAACCTAACCTAGCCTAGCCCAGCCTAGCTTAGCCTAACCTAGCCTAACCTAAACTAACCTAACTAAACCTAACCAAACCGAAGCCGATTCGGCACAACCCGTTCTCCCATCACATCGGTGTCGCTCACGTGCAGCACATTGACTCGATCGCACCGAAATTGTGCCCAATGGGTAGCCAACACTGTGGGCTTTCACGTAGTGTGACACATCCTTCATTCCCTGCGATGTGAGCCGAGCCGGGCGCTAATATGAAGGCGGTCGCGTTTTTCGTCGGGATAAGTCGCAGCCCCATGTTAAACAGGAGTGGGGGTGTTCCTCGAATATGAGCGCATGGCACGTGCTACGCTTCGCCCACCCCTACACATTGTACATTGCCGGATAGCCCATGCGACGTGTTATCATTCCACCAAATTTAATAGCTCTCGTGTGCGGCGCTCTCGGCTTGGAGGTGCCCAACTCAAAACAGATGCACGAGCCTGGCGGTCGCACGGTACGGCGCACGCGACCGCCGACCACAAAAGCACGTAGTTCCCTACTGGGGCGCGTGCTTCCACAAAGTTTCACATTCATGCGACCTGTGGTATATGCTGTGGCCCTGGCTAACTGATCTCAACATGACCCCAGTTGACGGCACGTGGTACGTGCCCACGTGACACGCGCAATCCAAATCTACCGCCATAGTCTGTTCCCGTACCGGCGCATCACGTGTGAAAAGTTGAGCGAAATCCGCCCAGCCGTGCTGGTGGACAGGTACCTCGTCACATGGGCTATCCGGCAATGTACGATTTGTAGGGGTGGGCGAAGCGTAGCGCGTGCCATGCGCTCCGATTCGAGCGACACCTCCACTCCTGTTGAACATGGGGCTGAAACGTATCCCGACGAAAAACGCGACCGCCTCCATATTGGTGCCCGGTTCGGCTCACATCGCAGGGAACGAGGGATGTGTCACACCACGTGAAGGCCCATAGTGTTGGCTATCCCTTGGGCACAATTTCCGTGCGATCCAGTCAATGTGCTGCACGTGAGCGACACCGATGTGATGGGAGAACGCGTTGCGCCGAAATCCTCCGTCGTCAATTGATTTAGCATGTAAAACGGGGATTTGTAAGTCGGAATATGATCCATTTTCGTGCGTCGAATCGGCTCGGTTTCTACCGGCATAGCTGGCAAGCCAATGAACCGATCGACACCAAACTGACACCACGACACAGCCAAGACAATCACGAAGCGTGACGGTGCAAACATTTTTTGCCGCACGTGGCACGTGCACCCGAAGGAAGGGTGTAAAGAAAAGGCGACCGTTTTCATCGTTTTTCACGATTGGGTCTGATGCTGGGAAACGGATAAAAGTAACGGTACGCCGTTGTTTGCCTTACCCAGGTCCATGTACCGGCTAGACTTTTGCCATTGACTATCGGCACCTGCCGCGCGCCAGGGGTCAGCCATCGCGAGTGTTGTGACCCGCAAAACAGGCTCTGCTTCCCACCCCATCAGCGTCTCGGTTAGACAACATGTTGGGTAAAAAGTGGTATGCACGCATAGCTTAAACGGTTGTGATTCATACGATATCTTTAAATTTTCCAAATCGAAGCAACTCTCCATACAATCAAGGCTGCCCTGAAGCATTACCAAACATCATTTTCCGCCTTCTCAACCGGCTCATTGCATAGACGAATCCGTGGGTTTCCTGGAGCGAACTTCATGGGTTGAAAATGATACAGGTCGCACGTGCTACCACGCCAGCCAATCTACCGTGGGAAGGATTTTATATAAGTGAATATAACTTATGGTGTATGCAGGGCAGTACAGCTGTGTTATTGCGTATATGGAAATGAAGTTAGGAAAGGGCAGGGTTAGGTCAAATCAAATCAGGTCTGCTTTGGTAAGGCCATGCTAGGCTAGGGTAGGTTAGGTTAAGGACGACTATATAAAGTAACCAAATGCCCATATCAAGCAAAATAGAGCCACATATCGCTGTAATATATGTATGGCATGACCATTCTTCCGAGACAGGGTATATATAAAGAGCCATCTTACGCACAGGATTTGTTGTACATTTGCATGTATCAGGCCGTATACCAATATTGACGAAGTGTTTTAATCATCACCCAATCTCTGGTATCGGTCATATTTACATACGAACATAAGCAGGATATGGAGGGTAGGGCAAAAGGGCAGGGTATGTCAATTGAATGGGCAGGGTAGGATTAAATGAGGTCTTCTTGGGTTGGGTCAGGTCAGGTCATATTAGGTTAGGTTTGGTTAGGTTTGGTTAGATCTGAATAGGTTTGGCTAGGTTTGGTTAGGTTTGCTTAGGTTAGGTTAGGTTATGTTAGGTTTGGTTTGATAAGGTTAGGTTTCGTTAAGGTTTGGTTCGGTTTGGTTAGATTTCGTTTAGGATTGGTTCGGTTTGATTAGGTTTGGTTAGGTTTGTTTAGGTTCGTTTAAGTTGGGTTAGGTTTGGTTAGATTTAGTTTGGTTTGGATATGTTTGGCTAGGTTTGGTTAGGTTTGGTTAGGTTTAGTTAGGTTAGTTTAGGTTAGACTAGGTTAGATTAAGCTAGGCTAGGCTAGGCTAGGTTAGGTTAGTGTAGATTTGTCAATTTTGGGTGAACTCAGTTCAAACCCGATGGAGAGCGTAATGGCTTGAATGGATTTTGAACACACCAACAGGGTAGTGGGGTTGGTGTGCATCTAGTTCAAAATCGTGCATGCGATTTAGAGTGACTATGTCACGAGAAATCTCTATCGGAGATTTAATACATGGCGGTCTATTTTCTAAAGTTGTCGAAAAATGTTTGTCTGTGTGTGTGTATGTGCCGCTTCGACGCATGCTGTGCCAAAACGGCTGGGCGGATTTCGCTCAAATTTTCACACGTGGTGCGCCGGTACGGAGGACAGACTATGGCGGTGGTTTCGGGTTGCGCGTGTCATGTGGGCACGTGCCACGTGCCGTCAACTGGGGTCATGTCGAGATCAGTTAGCCAGGGCCACAGCATATACCACAGGTCGCACGAATGTACAACTTTGTGGAAACACGCGCCCCATATGGAACTGCTTGCTTTTGCGGTCGGCGGTCACGTGCGCCGTACCGTGCGACCGCCAGACGCGTGCATTTGTTTTGAGTTGGGCACCTCCAAGCCGGGAGCGCCGCACACTAGAGCTATACAATTTGGTGGACTGATAGCCCGTGACATGGGCTATCCGGCAATGTACAATTTTTAGGGATGGGCGAAGCGTAGCGCGTGCCATGCGCTCATATTCGAACAACCCCTCCACTTCTGTTTAACACGCGCCCTGGAGGGCCTCTGAAAATTACGCGCACTGGAGGGGGGGGGGGATTCCGCCCCCCCCCCCCCCTTAAGATCTCGGCTCCTACTAAAGCTGGAGGAACGAAATTCGCAGGGTGGATGGATACGGTAGGGAACTCTATTGTGTGCAAATTTAATGACCTTAGATCAATATCTTCAAGGTCAAATGTTGCCGCCAGTTGTCAAGGTGGAAACACATCGCTGTGAAGCTCCTGCTTTTCTAGATAAGTCGTTGCAGAACCGGGCAGTATACCAGGCTTAACTGTGGATAGGTATTTAGCAATTACTTCTGTGCATATATTTGCATAGCTTTATCTCATAAGTTTCTTTTTTGGCAAGCTGATTATAATATTTATATCTAGAGACGCTGCCCAGCGGCATTTTGTCCATTCTGTCTGTCTTTGTCTAGTGTGTCAGTGCTTTCAGCTACTTATATAATTTTTGGCAGTTATTCAGCGAGTTATTTCTTCTTTCTTTAAAACCACTGTCAACTTTCTGCACAGTGATTACCTTGTAAGTGCTGCATAGTTAGGAACTAGCATATCTCTAAGCTTTGTCTGTTATTTTGCTCTGCTCTGTTATTTGGTAAATAATTTTGGAGCAAGATATTTTTTCAATTTCAATCTAGGAATAAGCTGCAGCCTTTAGGATGGTTAACACCAGAGGTTTTGAAATTTGCGGATGATTTGAAGATCTTTAGGGCAATAACAGGGCAAAATGAGCAGGTTTTGCTGCAGAAAGACTTAGACGAGCTAGTGAAGTGGTCCGAAAAATGGCAAATGAAGTTTAATTTTGATAAGTGCAAAGTCATGCATGTAGGTAGGCAGCATATGAAGGCTCCATACTTGATGGGTGCCCAAGTACTATCTGTGACTCAGCAGGAGAAGGACTTAGGTGTTATTTTGAACACAAAATTGGGGGCATCAGAACAGACCAAAGAAGCCAGGAAGAAGGCACTAAGAATGCTTGGGGCAATACAGAGGAATGTGTCATACAAAAGTGAGGAGGTCATCAGGAAGCTTTACTGTGCCACATTTGGAATACTGTGTCCAAGCTTGGTCCCCTAGTTATGAGAAAGATTGTTGGCTTTTAGAGAGAGTACAAAAGAGGGCAACAAAAATGGTTAATGGTATAGGCAACCTGGAATATGAGGAAAGACTGAAGAAATTGAACATGTTTTCACTTAGATATAGAAGGCTGAGAGGAGATCTCATCGAGGTTTTTAAATTTGTTCATGGTCAGGAACAGGGATATCTCAGGGAAATGTTTGAATTTAACAGAAATGATGCAATTAGAGGTCATCAATTCAAAATTAAAGTTAATCACAGCAGGACAAGGTTAAGACAGTCTTTCTTCACCAACAGGGTAGTAGAACACTGGAACCAGCTGCCAGGAACCATTGTCAGTAGCAACACACTGAACATCTTTAAAAACGGCATAGACAATCATTATAAGAATAGGGGGATTGTTTTTCTGTATTCCAGGGAAGGTTGATCGACAGGGAGGAGTGGGAGTTGGGAGGAGTTTGTAATTGTTGACTGTGTTATGAAATAGCAAGTGAGTCTCTTATTAAGTCTAAATGCTTTATAACTTTATATAGGGTGTACCTAGCAGTGGATTCAGCACCTTCCTTCGGGATGTGATACTGATGAGATTGTCTATGGTAGCACAATGGGTATGATGGGAGGAGTTTGTAATTGTTGAGTGTATTATGCAATAGCAAGTGAGTCTCTTATTAAGTCTGAACGCTTTATGAATTTCTGTGGGATGTGCCTAGCAGTGGATTCGGCACCTTCCTTCGGGATGTGATGCTGATGAGGTTGTCTATGGTGGCACGATGGGTGTGATGGGAGGAGCTTGTGATTATTGAGGGTGTTAGGCGGTAGCAAGTGAGTGGTGTTAGATGGGCTGGGATATATAGCTTCCTAGGAACTTGGGATAAGGGATTGATTGGGGTGGGGAGTATGTACATTCTAGTACCTTTTCTAGATAGGCTTAACCCAGATGGGCCCCTGTGGCTCTTATTAAGCCTTAATACTTTATGACTTTATGACTTTAGGTCACATTTGTCACAATTTTCTTGTTTTGCATGGCTTGGCTTGTCATTGTTATGGATCGCAGTGATTGTGTTTAAATGCTCCAAAATGGGCATCAATGATGTTTTGGACATTACTAATGTTGCAATACAGATGCTAGACTAGACATTTGACCTTAGGTGACCTATGTAGCAGCACTTTATCAGGTCAATTACCTGGTCCAGTTACCGGAACCGGGCCGCCCGCCCGACTGCTCCGTCTGGCAGCTCGGCGCAATCGGCTTCGCGAATAAAGGAGTGAAGTACATGAATAAAGTATGGAAACGCAATGACAAACAGTAGGGCATTTATGACAACATTCCAGTTGACCAAGTTTGGTTCCATTAACCTGTCGTGAACTTGACCTGACTTGACCTCGGTGACCTAACATGACCTTGAAACTATATAGCATATCAATGTACACCAATCAAGTCGCTAGTGTTGTCAAGAACACTTCCCTTTTGCAGATATACGGGAAGCGCATCAGCGCCGATTTTTTTGGTCTGACGCTACGAATTTTTATTTTATTTTAACGGCCCCAAACTCGATACATTTTCGGCCGATTTCCATTTTCTTCCTTTAAGCGACGCGCCGGTCATTTCTAAGCAGGAACGCAAAAATGGCGTATATCGACCGGTACATTCTGCAGTTATATACGAAAAACCGGAGGGGTGGGCGGATTTTGCCCCTCCCCCTCCAGTGCGCGTGTTAACATGGGGCTGCGATTTATCCCGACGAAAAACGCGACCGCCTTCATATTGGCGCCCGGCTCGTCTCACATCGCAGGGAATGAGGGATGTGTCACACTACGTGAAAGCCCACAGTGTTGGCTACCCATTGGGCACAGTTCCGGTGCGATCGAGTCAATGTGCTGCACGTGAGCGACACCGATGTGATGGGAGAACGGGTTGCGCCGAATCGGCTTAGGTTTGGTTAGGTTTAGTTTGGTTAGTTTAGGTTAGGCTAGGTTAGGCTAAGCTAGGCTAGGCTAGGCTAGGTTAGGTTAGTGTAGATTTGCCAATTTTGGGTGATCTCAGTTCAAACCCGATGGGGAGCGTAATGGCTTGAATCGATTTTGAACACACCAACATGGTAGTGGGGTTGGTGTGCATCTAGTTCAAAATCGTAGATGGGATTTCGAGTGACTATGTCACGAGAAATGTCTATCGGAGATTTAATACATGGCGGCCGGCTTTCTAAAGTTGTCGAGAAATGTTTGTCTGTGTGTGTGTGTGTGTGTGTGTGTGTGTGTGTGTGTGTGTGTGTGTGTGTGTGTGTGTGTGTGTGTGTGCGTGCGTGCGTGCGTGTGTGCGTGTGTGTGTGCGTGTGCGTGTGCGTGTGCGTGTGCGTGTGTGTGTGTGCCGCTTCGACGCATGCTGTGCCAAAACGGCCGGGTGGACTTCGCTCAAATTTTCACAAGTGATGCGCCGGTACGGGGGACAGACTATGGCGGTGGTTTCGGGTTGCGCGTGTCACGTGGGCACGTGCCACGTGCCGTCAACTGGGGTCATGTCGAGATCAGTTAGACAGGGCCACAGCATATCCCACAGGTCGCACGAATGTGAAATTTTGTGGAATCACGCGCCCCATAGGGAACTGTGTGCTTTTGTTGGCGGTCGCGTGCGCCGTACCGTGCGACCGCTAGGCGCGTGCATCTGTTTTGAGTTGGCAACCTCCAAGCCGAGAGCGCCGCACACTAGAGTTATCAAATTTGGTGAACTGATAGCCCGTCACATGGGCTATCCGGCAATGTATAATTTGTAGGGGTGGGCGAAGCGTAGCACGTGCCATGCGCTCATATTCGAGCAACACCTCCACTCCTGTTTAACATGGAGCTGCGACTTATCCCGACGAAAAATGCGACCGCCTTCATATTGGCGCCCGGCTCGGCTCACATCGCAGGGAATTAGGGATGTGTCACACTACGTGAAAGTCCACGGTGTTGGCTACCCATTGGGCACAATTTGGGTGCGATCGAGTCAATGTGCTGCACGTGAGCGACACCGATGTGATGGGAGAACGGGTTGCGCCGAGTCGGCTTAGGTTTGGTTAGGTATAGTTAGGTTAGTTTAGGTTAGGCTAGGTTAGGCTAAGCTAGGCTAGGCTAGGCTAGGTTAGGTTAGAGTAGATTTTCCAATTTTGGGGGAACTCAGTTCAAACCCGATGTAGAGCGTAATGGCTTGAATCTATTTTGAACACACCAACATGGTAGTGGGGTTGGTGTGCATCTAGTTCCACACACACCACAATATATTGGCTGGGGCTGGTAACTACGAGTGAAGGCGAAACTTTAGCCTTCGGTGTGCATACTACAGCCGTACTCACGTGATGGACGAGGCCAAACCATCTCGATTTTGTAACGTTAACTAATAGCTTTTTCTTCCTTCATTCAACGTTTCAAGTCCTGCTGTTTTCACCCAGGATTAGACGTATAAATTTGTCAGGCTTATATTTTTGACAGCTTCATTACAATGTTTTCTCCGAAATCGTTGAACTTTCATTGAATGTAAGGGTTCTTTTCGTGGCAGTACTTCCGGCGCCTGCCACGAAGGGTGACACATCTGGCATTTCCACCAGCCGCGGAACGTGGCAGTTGCAGTCGGTCGACAAGTCCTGCGCAGATTACCACGGTATGGTGCCCGATGGTGTGCCCTCCGCAGATCACCACGGTATGGTGCCCGATGGTGTGCCCTCCGCAGATCACCACGGTATGGTGCCCGATGGTGCGTCCGGGCAGATCACCACGGTATGGTGCCAAATGGTGTGTCTCGGCCAATCACCACGGCATGGTATGGGCGCTAAATGATCACAATTTTTGGTCGAGGCGCCCTAAAACCCAAAAAACTAACTAACACCACGGCATGGTGCCTAATGTTGTGTCCGGGCAGATCACCACGGTATGGTGCCTAATGTTGTGTCCGGGCAGATCACCACGGTATGGTGCCTAATGTGCCCGGGCAGATCACCACGGTATGGTGCCTAATGTTGTGTCCGGGCAGATCACCACGGTATGGTGCCTAATGTTGTGTCCGGGCAGATCACCACGGAATGGTGCCTAATATTGTGTCCGGGCAGATCATCACGGTATGGTGCCTAATGTTGTGTCCGCGCAGATCACCACGGTATGGTGCCTAATGTTGTGTCCGGGCAGATCACCACGGTATGGTGCCGATGGTGTGTTCGGAGCACGGCAGCCGGACAGACCGTCTGATGTTTCGTTCGTCCATGGCCCGTAATTGCGCCCAATGGTGCTAAAATGACTATAGCGACTCCGCATTTCACTTTTTGTTGATGACTTTGTCGGGGAGGCGTAATACGAGTGGCATAACATACAAATAAACTGTCTCCCTGACAGTGGGCATTACTCTGAACCAAGTGCCCGGTGAACTTACTGGGGATGGTGACGTCAACATTGAAGGCCTCCAGAATGTACAGGATATCCAGACAGATGTCGATGACGCCGTCGGCGATCTCTATGGTGCCGTGCTCCATGCCCTCGATGTCCGCCACGAACTTGTCGAAGTTGGTCCTGATGGCCTTTATCTCGTCACGGGTGAGGCCCATGGCGGGGCCGATCAGCGGCAGGTAGATGTCCACGATTTGCTTCAGCTGGTCCAGGATGACGTCGATCTCAGATTTGGGCGCTGACGAAAGTTACGACGACTTTGGTGATTATCACCCTGTGTTACACTCTGTCATTGGGCTCGGCGTTCAGCATGGAATGTTCACAGTGGTCATTGCCAGTGTAGTAGTCCGATTAGGCGAACAAATTCGGACGACTGTCTGAGAGTGCGATATTGATCTTGACGTGAGCGTCACATCATTTCATTGTGTGTGACATCTTCCGGTGTTATTTTAAAGCAATGCACGTTTTTTTTGTTGGTGGGGAAAACCCTCCTCCACATTGTCACCTGTGGAAAGGTGACAAACCCTGGCGGGGAAAAAAGCGCTCTGTCAGGAAGGCACGAGACCGAGATTGACCCCCCCCCCCCGCTCAATGAATTGTTCAGCCAAAGATTATCTTTTTAGAGAAAAAGTTTCGAGTGCACGCCTCCCTTCCGTCATGAACATTCTTGGAAACGCCGCTGATGAGAGGTATTCTTGCTCACCATGGTACTCTTCGACATGGATTATGAGTTCCTAACTATGTTTGGATGACCATTCTATATTCAGGGCTTCCTAAAATTACACTGTACAACATGATGCCATGTCCTGTTCCAAATATTGGAGTTTTGGTAAGTTGAGCGTACCCCAGTAATTGGATGCTAAAAAGGAGTATGTTGTCGGACGGCTCACTCACTAGTGGCGTCCATCAGATCGGCTCCAGGCAGTTCGGCTCCACCGAGGTCCTTGATGATGTTCAGAATATCGGCAATCACGCTCTCCAATCCGCGGTCGACGTCGATGCTGCCGTGCTCGATGACCTCGATGTCCTTGACGAGGGAGTTCATGTCGGCCTCGGCGGCCTTGACCTGGTCGCTGCTGAGGCCCAGGGTCGGTCCGAGCACATTCAGGAGAGTTTTGAGCGCCGAGTCGAGCTGAGCGAGCAGGCCGTCCAGATTAGTCGGCGTGTCGTCACCTGTGGAGACACCGTACGCCACTGTTGGCCAACCCGCCTAGCACCCATCCTGTGACTGCGCAGCGTCGTATGGAGACCGCTCCCCAACAACGGTGATAGCAGGCCTAATCAATATAGTGTGGAATATTAGCTGCCGCCCTTAGAAAAGCCCAAAGTATGAAATGGCCCACGATAATGACACATGCGTGTCCTATTATTCATTCCAACAGCGCAAAGCGATGGCAGTGAGCCCCTACTTCCCAGTGGATCGAATCCCTGCACACGGGGTGTTTTCTGCGGTCTTGTTTTAATGTGCCATCAAATCGACACTGACACACATGCTCGTCGTATGCGGCGTCTGTTGCACGGAATTTGTGAATGTCCACCTCGTGAACACTCCAGGAAGAGAATGTGCGACGTCCGC
This sequence comes from Ashinkailepas kermadecensis, assembly GCA_034440615.1. Lineage (NCBI taxonomy): Eukaryota > Metazoa > Arthropoda > Thecostraca > Neolepadidae > Ashinkailepas > Ashinkailepas kermadecensis. The sequence goes on along the minus strand of JAOTOM010004384.1, from coordinate 85,727 downwards.
TTCTTTCTTTCAGATTCACAGTTATGTTGGGACACTTACTGGGCAGTATGTCATCGATTCCAAGAACCTTCAGGATCTCCAGAATGTCGGTGGTCATGGCTTCTAATCCTTCGGTGATGTCCACCGTCTCGTGCTCCAGTGCCTCCACGTCGGCGACAAACTTGTCAAAATTCGTCACCACGGCATGGATCTGGTCCCTGTTAAGACCGAGGATCGGTCCCAAAAGCGGCAGCCACTTGTCCACTAGGGCCTGAAGCTGCTCCAGAAGCTCGTCTATAGGCGTCACAGGAGTCGGTTCCGTCGCTGAAAAAAACATGCGTTGTTTATGCGATGGGACTTCTTGAGCATTGCGCATCTGTTCCAGACATGCAACCACACACACACGCACACGAACGCGCACACGCACACGTACATATACGCGCACGCGCACACGTACGTGCACATGTAAGCGCGCACGCACAGTACTCATACACACATACGTACGCTCACACCTCCTACCATTCTATCCCTCACACACCGGAAACAGCCGATGTCACCCACAGGTGGCAGGCTGGCCAAATACAACCACACACACACACACGCACACGTACGCGCACACGCACATGTATGCGCACACGCACATGTATGCGCACACGCACAGTACGCACACACACACATACACGTACGCGCACGCTCACGCTCACACGCACACGCACACGTACATGCACACGTACGCGAACACGTATGCGCACACGCACACGTATGTGCATACGCACAGTACGCACACACACACGTACGTGCACACGCACACTTGCGAGCACACACATACACACATGCGCGCGCGCACGCACATGCCCGAACCGTAATTTGGCTGCCTGCCACCTTCGTAATTTTAGAAGAAGGTAAGTACTTTTTCGGGTTCTCACCATTAGCTTCAAAACAGAAGTACACCACAATATTTGCAACGTTACTTTCTGTTCTTATCACATTTTGAACACATGCGTTGCTCGTTGTCTGCATATTCCTTCACTAGTTCCTCAAGCACTTGTGCCTAATAACTTTTTCCACTAAGTGAGAGCGCATGTATTGTTATACCATAGGGCTATTGGCTAAGTTAGCGAAAAGTAAGGATGATGCGTATTCTAGCGCACACGTCCCTGCACCCACGCCTCATTTGTTTTGTTTTCTGCATTTGCTCTAATTTAGCCAGATTACGCGGACGGGTGATGTTCCTACGTGTTGGTTGTCATACTGAAGGACACCTAGGCATTTCGGTCGCTGCGCCTCATCGGCCATTTAACAAATCCGAGGCCTTAAAATTCCAAAGCCGTGGCTCATCAATTCTAGATAAAACAGCAGACGAAATCATATAAAATGTATTATCTTGGTGTTGGTTAGCGCAATGCCTGTCGCCACAGGTGGGGCGCAGCACGTCGGTCACCTTTACTGCAACGTCACACACGCACCTCTGCCTCGCTCGCCTCCCTCTGAGGCAGCCACATGTCAATGCAGTCAATAACATGTCAACTCCATACAAATATATAATTGGCACCAGCTCGTCCGTCGGGCGGAAGCCGCCTCAGTGCTGGATCGCTTGAAAGCCTGTCAGGTCGGTCGCGAGATTCATGATATCCCGGGCGACGGCCTCCAGGCCGGGACCGACATTCACTGTCTTGTGCTCCAGCGCCTCAATGTGTACCACCAGCTGATGCATGTCGTTCTCGGCGTCTACAACGGCGCCGTCCTTGAGCGGCAGCACTAGGCTCAATGCGTTCAGGATGCTGTCTAACTGATGCTCCAACGACTCCAACAGACTGTCGACACCTGAGGGGGCGAAGATACGAGGAAAAAAACATTGTTCCACGAGTCTAAGCACTCTCATTGTGTTAATTTTTCGGCAAGAAAATTTAATTCACAGCAGAGTGAGCACATACGAATAAATTCGACATTATCAGGTAAGGTCCTGATGTGACGACCGCGCTATTTCTGCATAACATGCAGATTCCTAGCCGTAAGCTTCTTTGTCACAGGGTTCTGTTTATATAACAGCCTGAAGCCAGAGTGGGAAAAGTTTCCAAGAGATGATTCACGTTACCGAAGGCTGTCACGGTCTTGCTGTGTACGTGCACCTCACCATGACCCTTCCCCATCATCACGCCTTGGTTCTAGAGTTCCTCTTTTTCGCCACACTGCAGTGTGGCGATTGGAACGGCGCCAGTGCACTGGCGCCGTTCCCATCATTTCGCGTTGCGAAATTTTTGAAAGCAACCATTTGGACGTCAAAGAACATTCAGCGAACAATTAACTTCACTTTTTAAAAAATAGAAGGAAAAAGAACAAACAAATCAGAAGTCCCATTTCCACCTCACTCACCCCAGCCGACATCATGCATAAACATTTTCACCATTCGAATGGAGATTCCCTCACGTGATGGTTTGTGAGAAGCTCATTACCTACGTTGGTTAATCTAGTCAAACTGAATGCTTACGGTTTGAGACGATGAGTGGCGATCACTTCGATTGGCGAAATTTGTACTTCCACATTACTTCCGAAATACGGTCGGAGCATGCACCCAATTCAATGTGTGCATGCTTATTGACGTTACACGTTTTTGCTATGCTGATTTCAGTTATGCTGCTTTATTGATAAAAAATAACACTGAACTGCACGAGGCTACACCTGACGTGATGGCTACCCCTGACGTCAGGCTACCCCTGACGTGATGGCTATCTAGCTGTGGTGCACAAAGCTCAGGCGAAGTCATTTCAGCAATGGAAATTTTACATTATGCCGTATGCTAAGTGAAAGGCCACGTTGTTTCAGTGTGCATTCTACAACAGCAGTAGCAGTTAATATATATATATATATATATATATATATATATATATATATATATATATATATATATATATATATATATATAGTATGTATGTATATATATGTAATATATGCATATATATATATATATATATATATATATATATATATATATATATATATATATATATATATATATATATATATATATATATATACATGTCTATAATATATGCATATATATTAAAACATTGAACAACCGTATATTCATGCGCAGCTTCAATGACCTTTTGCCAGTGATATCTCCGATAACTTACTGGCAGCTCCATGAGCAGTGATGGACAGCTCCGGTCCTGCGAAGTCATTTATGATGTTCAGTATATCCGTGAGAATGTTCTCCAGAGCTGTGTCGATATCGACATCTCCGTGCTCCGCCGCCTCGATATCCTTGATGAGCTTGTCATTGTCAGCCTCAACAGCGGCGATCTGGTCGCTGGTGAGTCCTAGGATGGGTCCCAGAGTGTCCAACAGACTGGCGAGCATGCCTTCCAGCTGAGCCAGGAGCTTATCCAGAGTGGTTGGAGTGTCATCAGCTGTGGAAGAAGCACAGAGGTGACAATTTCCATGAAGCTCGCCTGTTATCAACGGCTGAAAAAAATCAGTGAACCGTTTTAGTATGGTAGGCCATCGGTAAATGCCATGTTTCGATTATTTGCACGACCAACATACCTATACATGGTGCCGCAAATATCCTGGATATTGATTTGCATAATAATCACAGTAATTCCAGAAAGCCACTTGTTCCAAGCAGCGGCTGATCATTAGCATTAACCAGTATATTGAGCAGCGGTTGGAAACGGTGAATCGTTTCTGTACTCACTGGGAAAGGTAAAGTCGATGCCGAGAGCCCTCAGAACCTCGATCACGTCAGTAACGATAGCTTCAAGGCCGGTGGTGAGTTCCACGGTGCCGTGCTCCAAGGCCTCAACATCGGCCACGAATTTGTCCGAATTGGTGATGACAGCTTTAACTTGGTCAGGGGTGAGCCCCAAAATCGGTCCAATAATGGGCATAATCTTGTCTACAATGGCCTGCAGGTCGTCAAGAAGCGTGTCTATGATGCTGTGGACGCCATCTGAAAATTGAGGGTATCACTTGAGTCTGGCTGTTGAAATACACGTGCGATACTCGAAATAATGTACATACACGTAGGTGACTATTGTTTGAAGAACCGTATATTCATGCGCAGCTTCAATGACCTTTTGCCAGTGATATCTCCGATAACTTACTGGCAGCTCCATGAGCAGTGATGGACAGCCCCGGTCCTGCGAAGTCATTTATGATGTTCAGTATATCCGTGAGAATGTTCTCCAGAGCTGTGTCGATATCGACATCTCCGTGCTCCGCCGCCTCGATATCCTTGATGAGCTTGTCATTGTCAGCCTCAACAGCGGCGATCTGGTCGCTGGTGAGTCCTAGGATGGGTCCCAGAGTGTCCAACAGACTGGCGAGCATGCCTTCCAGCTGAGCCAGGAGCTTATCCAGAGTGGTTGGAGTGTCATCAGCTGTGGAAGAAGCACAGAGGTGACAATTTCCATGAAACTAGGCTGTTATAAACGTCTGAAAATTCAGTGATCCGTTCTAGATACGTCATCGGTAAATGGCATGCTTCGATTCTTTGCACGACCAACATACCCACGCATAGTGCCGCAAATATCCTGGATTTTAATTAGCATAATAATCACAGTAATTCCAGAAAGCCACTTGTTCCAAGCAGCGGCTGATCATTAGCATTAACCAGTATATTGAGCAGCGGTTGAAAACGGTGAATCGTTTCTGTACTCACTGGGAAAGGTAAAGTCGATGCCGAGAGCCCTCAGAACCTCGATCACGTCAGTAACGATAGCTTCCAGGCCGATGGTGAGGTCCACGGTGCCGTGCTCCAAGGCCTTAACATCGGCCACGAATTTGTCCGAATTGGTGATGACAGCTTTAACTTGGTCAGGGGTGAGCCCCAAAATCGGTCCAATAATGGGCATAATCTTGTCTACAATGGCCTGCAGGTCGTCAAGAAGCGTGTCTATGATGCTGTGGACGCCATCTGAAAAGTAAGGCGGTGTCACTGGGGTCTTGCTTTGGGAGTACACGAGCCGTACTCTAAATGATTTACGTACACGTGTGTGGGTATTATTCTCGCGAAGGCATGGCAAATAAACCTTGGAGTCAATGTTTCTTTTCTTTGTTTATATATATATATATATATATATATATATATATATATATATATATATATATATATATATATACTATATATATTTGTACTAGTTACGATGGAATCACAAATTGTGAGAACGCAGAGCAATGGGAGCATAATTGTATTAGCAACGTTTCTGCTCACGCCTTTCTCGAGCTACCGACGATTTACAGGCATGCGAATATTTAACACCTGTGTTAAAGTCATTAAAGTAAAAAATACAAGTGTTAAATATTCCCATGCTTGCAAATCGTCGGTAGCTTGAGAAAGGCGTGAGCCGAAACGTTGCTAATCGTCGGTAGCTTGAGAAAGGCATGAGCCGAAACGTTGCTAATCGTCGGTAGCTTGAGAAAGGCGTGAGCCGAAACGTTGCTAATCGTCGGTAGCTTGAGAAAGGCATAAGCCGAAACGTTGCTAATCAAATTATGCTCCCATTGCTCTGTGTTCTGTGTTCTCATAACACTCCACAGTCACTGCAGTCGCCACCACAATGCGCAGCTTCAATGACCTTTTGCCAGTGATATCTCCGATAACTTACTGGCAGCTCCATGAGCAGTGATGGACAGCTCCGGTCCTACGAAGTCATTTATGATGTTCAGTATATCCGTGAGAATGTTCTCCAGAGCTGTGTCGATATCGACATCTCCGTGCTCCGCCGCCTCGATATCCTTGATGAGCTTGTCATTGTCAGCCTCAACAGCGGCGATCTGGTCGCTGGTGAGTCCTAGGATGGGTCCCAGAGTGTCCAACAGACTGGCGAGCATGCCTTCCAGCTGAGCCAGGAGCTTATCCAGAGTGGTTGGAGTGTCATCAGCTGTGGAAGAAGCACAGAGGTGACAATTTCCATGAAACTAGGCTGTTATAAACGTCTGAAAATTCAGTGATCCGTTCTAGATGGTACGTCATCGGTAAATGGCATGCTTCGATTCTTTGCACGACCAACATACCCACGCACAGTGCCGCAAATATCCTGGATTTTAATTAGCATAATAATCACAGTAATTCCAGAAAGCCACTTGTTCCAAGCAGCGGCTGATCATTAGCATTAACCAGTATATTGAGCAGCGGTTGAAAACGGTGAATCGTTTCTGTACTCACTGGGAAAGGTAAAGTCGATGCCGAGAGCCCTCAGAACCTCGATCACGTCAGTAACGATAGCTTCAAGGCCGATGGTGAGGTCCACGGTGCCGTGCTCCAAGGCCTCAACATCGGCCACGAATTTGTCCGAATTGGTGATGACAGCTTTAACTTGGTCAGGGGTGAGCCCCAAAATCGGTCCAATAATGGGCATAATCTTGTCTACAATGGCCTGCAGGTCGTCAAGAAGCGTGTCTATGATGCTGTGGACGCCATCTGAAAAGTAAGGCGGTGTCACTGGGGTCTTGCTTTGGGAGTACACGAGCCGTACTCTAAATGATTTACGTACACGTGTGTGGGTATTATTCTCGCGAAGGCATGGCAAAGAAACCTTGGAGTCAATGTTTCTTTTCTTTGTTTATATATATATATATATATCTATATATATTTGTACTAGTTACGATGGAATCACAAATTGTGAGAACGCAGAGCAATGGGAGCATAATTGTATTAGCAACGTTTCTGCTCACGCCTTTCTCGAGCTACCGACGATTTACAGGCATGCGAATATTTAACACCTGTGTTAAAGTCATTAAAGTAAAAAATACAAGTGTTAAATATTCCCATGCTTGCAAATCGTCGGTAGCTTGAGAAAGGCGTGAGCCGAAACGTTGCTAATCGTCGGTAGCTTGAGAAAGGCATGAGCCGAAACGTTGCTAATCGTCGGTAGCTTGAGAAAGGCGTGAGCCGAAACGTTGCTAATCGTCGGTAGCTTGAGAAAGGCATAAGCCGAAACGTTGCTAATCAAATTATGTTCCCATTGCTCTGTGTTCTGTGTTCTCATAACACTCCACAGTCACTGCAGTCGCCACCACAATGCGCAGCTTCAATGACCTTTTGCCAGTGATATCTCCGATAACTTACTGGCAGCTCCATGAGCAGTGATGGACAGCTCCGGTCCTGCGAAGTCATTTATGATGTTCAGTATATCCGTGAGAATGTTCTCCAGAGCTGTGTCGATATCGACATCTCCGTGCTCCGCCGCCTCGATATCCTTGATGAGCTTGTCATTGTCAGCCTCAACAGCGGCGATCTGGTCGCTGGTGAGTCCTAGGATGGGTCCCAGAGTGTCCAACAGACTGGCGAGCATGCCTTCCAGCTGAGCCAGGAGCTTATCCAGAGTGGTTGGAGTGTCATCAGCTGTGGAAGAAGCACAGAGGTGACAATTTCCATGAAGCTCGCCTGTTATCAACGGCTGAAAAAAATCAGTGAACCGTTTTAGTATGGTAGGCCATCGGTAAATGCCATGTTTCGATTATTTGCACGACCAACATACCTATACATGGTGCCGCAAATATCCTGGATATTGATTTGCATAATAATCACAGTAATTCCAGAAAGCCACTTGTTCCAAGCAGCGGCTGATCATTAGCATTAACCAGTATATTGAGCAGCGGTTGGAAACGGTGAATCGTTTCTGTACTCACTGGGAAAGGTAAAGTCGATGCCGAGAGCCCTCAGAACCTCGATCACGTCAGTAACGATAGCTTCAAGGCCGGTGGTGAGTTCCACGGTGCCGTGCTCCAAGGCCTCAACATCGGCCACGAATTTGTCCGAATTGGTGATGACAGCTTTAACTTGGTCAGGGGTGAGCCCCAAAATCGGTCCAATAATGGGCATAATCTTGTCTACAATGGCCCGCAGGTCGTCAAGAAGCGTGTCTATGATGCTGTGGACGCCATCTGAAAATTGAGGGTATCACTTGAGTCTGGCTGTTGAAATACACGTGCGATACTCGAAATAATGTACATACACGTATGTGACTATTGTTTGAAGAACCGTATATTCATGCGCAGCTTCAATGACCTTTTGCCAGTGATATCTCCGATAACTTACTGGCAGCTCCATGAGCAGTGATGGACAGCCCCGGTCCTGCGAAGTCATTTATGATGTTCAGTATATCCGTGAGAATGTTCTCCAGAGCTGTGTCGATATCGACATCTCCGTGCTCCGCCGCCTCGATATCCTTGATGAGCTTGTCATTGTCAGCCTCAACAGCGGCGATCTGGTCGCTGGTGAGTCCTAGGATGGGTCCCAGAGTGTCCAACAGACTGGCGAGCATGCCTTCCAGCTGAGCCAGGAGCTTATCCAGAGTGGTTGGAGTGTCATCAGCTGTGGAAGAAGCACAGAGGTGACAATTTCCATGAAACTAGGCTGTTATAAACGTCTGAAAATTCAGTGATCCGTTCTAGATACGTCATCGGTAAATGGCATGCTTCGATTCTTTGCACGACCAACATACCCACGCATAGTGCCGCAAATATCCTGGATTTTAATTAGCATAATAATCACAGTAATTCCAGAAAGCCACTTGTTCCAAGCAGCGGCTGATCATTAGCATTAACCAGTATATTGAGCAGCGGTTGAAAACGGTGAATCGTTTCTGTACTCACTGGGAAAGGTAAAGTCGATGCCGAGAGCCCTCAGAACCTCGATCACGTCAGTAACGATAGCTTCAAGGCCGATGGTGAGGTCCACGGTGCCGTGCTCCAAGGCCTCAACATCGGCCACGAATTTGTCCGAATTGGTGATGACAGCTTTAACTTGGTCAGGGGTGAGCCCCAAAATCGGTCCAATAATGGGCATAATCTTGTCTACAATGGCCTGCAGGTCGTCAAGAAGCGTGTCTATGATGCTGTGGACGCCATCTGAAAAGTAAGGCGGTGTCACTGGAGTCTTGCTTTGGGAGTACACGAGCCGTACTCTAAATGATTTACGTACACGTGTGTGGGTATTATTCTCGCGAAGGCATGGCAAAGAAACCTTGGAGTCAATGTTTCTTTTCTTTGTTTATATATATATATATATATATATATATATATATATATATATATATATATATATATATATATATATATATTTGTACTAGTTACGATGGAATCACAAATTGTGAGAACGCAGAGCAATGGGAGCATAATTGTATTAGCAACGTTTCTGCTCACGCCTTTCTCGAGCTACCGACGATTTACAGGCATGCGAATATTTAACACCTGTGTTAAAGTCATTAAAGTAAAAAATACAAGTGTTAAATATTCCCATGCTTGCAAATCGTCGGTAGCTTGAGAAAGGCGTGAGCCGAAACGTTGCTAATCGTCGGTAGCTTGAGAAAGGCATGAGCCGAAACGTTGTTAATCGTCGGTAGCTTGAGAAAGGCGTGAGCCGAAACGTTGCTAATCGTCGGTAGCTTGAGAAAGGCATAAGCCGAAACGTTGCTAATCAAATTATGCTCCCATTGCTCTGTGTTCTGTGTTCTCATAACACTCCACAGTCACTGCAGTCGCCACCACAAACACCTTGGTGTCTCATTTCGGGTAGTCACCAGAGATTGCCTACATACATGAATATGTACACACGCACTCATATATATGTATATGTATATATATATATATATATATATATATATATATATATATATATATATATATATATGTACATATATGAGTTTATGTGTATATATTCATGTATGTACGTAATCGTAGGTAATGGGACGCGAAGGTGTTTGCGGAGGCGATTGCAGTGACAGTGGATTGTTAAAGTATGGCTTTCGTTAGGTGTGAGATGTCAAAGCGAGTACACTAAGGTGTGAAAGTTTGCCATGAAAACGAGGTCGTTAGAATATATTTTATACTTGAAGCCTCATAACGCGCCAGTAGCATACTCTTAAAGACATTTTTCGCTTCCTTTTGGAAACACTTAATGTAGGGATATCTATTTTAACGATAATGAAAGCAATGCCATACTATCAAGTATTGTATAACAATCTACATTATAGGTAATCCCTTTACCTGGAATCGTGGTCTGAGCTACTTGTGTATCACAATCCATATTGATGAGCTGTGTGATACGTATCCACAGGATCTTGGAGATCCTGTTAGAAGCTGGGCTTATACATTTCATAAGCACATCATGTACGATGTCGATACTTTTTTGGGATGGATATATATTCAGTGTTCATGGTGCTTTCCACTCTAATTCAGGAATATTGTATCATTGTGGCAGTGGCAACAACAACGACGGAAGAGAAGAGGGCAAGACGAGGAGTTGGAGCAAAAAGGAACACCGGAAGCAACAACAACAAATTTTGAAGCATATTATAAATGTAGTTTCCATCCACGTATATTGGCGCTGACTAGCACCAATTGAAAGTGAATTGACTTTGGCGTGAGTTGGAAAGGGGAGAAGGGAGAATAAGGCATGGCTTAGCAACTTGATAAATTGACAATTATTCCCATATGCCTTTGGATGGCAGTTTGAGTATGACACAAAATTGAACGCTGAAATGATCCGAGAGTAGGAAGCTGGTATTCACGTCAATAGATAGCGCTATCAGTGCAGGATTTTGGAGCAAGAACAAGAACTGGAGTGTCCAGTGCACGCACCGGTGTGACCGGAAGTGAACTCGCTGGTTGGGATGCCGAAGTCGCCTAGGATCTTGAGTATGTCGAGCAGAATTTGCTCCAGGCCACCATCGACGTCTATCTTGCCATCTCCCAATGCGCGAATGTCGGCCATCAGCACGTGCAGGTCGGCTTCCACCTGTTTGGTCTGGTCGTAGTCCAAGCCCATGAAAACGCCGACGATGTCGAGCACGGCGTCCAGAGCCTCCTCCAGCCAGAAGAGCACTTCGTCGAGTGTGGTCGGCGCATCAGTGGCTGTCGTCAGAAGCCAAGCTCAGCCACGGACAGCTGCAGCACGACACGCTCATGCAACTCGCTGTGCCCGTGAGGCCGGGCGTCTAGTCGGATGGTGCACGTGGTCTCTCTCACGAACAATCTTCCGTGTATCGTGTATGCATTCGATCGGGTTCTTGTAGGAAAATGAGAAGCTTTGCCACCTCAAATTTAGACTGATGGATGTAAATTATATGTTTAGACCTCACCACTTTTGGTTCAGTGGCATGGCATCCGGGCAATCGGGCCGTGAAAGTTGGAAACTGATTGCTAGAGTGCCTCCATGTGCGCATCTATGCATGAGCAACTCACAAGGCACTGTGACGTCCACACCGAAGGCCTCCAGCACGTGCAGAAGGTCGATGCAGATGTCGATGACACCATCCGCGACCTCGACGGTGCCGTGCTCCATACCCTCGACATCGGCCACGAACTTGTCAAAGTTGTCGATAATGGACTGGTATTCTTCCTTGGTGATGCCGATGGCAGGCCCGATAATTGGCATATACGTGTCGACGATGTGCTTCAGCTCTTCTAAGATCATGTCGATGACTGTAGGCAGCGCTGGTGGAATACCATTCCTGTTTAGTGCTCGGCGTTGATGTACGCGACTGCAGCTCACGGCGTGATCGTCAGAAATCCGTAGCTCTGAGCATCATGGATATACTTCATGGATAGATAAAGGTGTGTAGTGGATAGGGTCGCGTCTATAGAACATGACCACAGTGGATTAGTTGAAATCGCGCCACGTAAGTACAGACAAGGGTATCGTCCGTGGTGGGGGTCGGAATTATTTAATTGTGATATTCTGTCGTTTTGTGTCGCTGTACGTTACCGCTCAGCTTCTTATCGGAAGTTGCTATTATCAATGTAAATATTAATCAGACATTATTGCATATCAATAATTGTTGTAGCTAAGTAAGTATTGTTGTACCTGTTGTGAACTTCACACCAATAAGCGTCGCCCTCGTGGGCGATGGCGGAGACTTGTCCTCACTTCGCCTTTGCTTCGCTACTTAAAATGTATGTTTTTTTAATTTGAGTAACTGCTTAATGTGTTTCTGGACCGTCACTAGTGCAGCTATGGCGTAAATAGTAAAAGAAAAATTGCCTGTTCCCGCCGATCGTTTTCCGCTACTTGCAGCTGCCATGTGCCACTTGCAGCTGCCATGTGCCAAGGCGTGTACCTTCTTTAACACTGACGCCCCTCCCCACGTCTCTTCAAGAAAATATTTGTTGTGCTCCTGATCCCCACCCAGCAACAAACCCTAATCATGGCCAATGGTAGCACGACAGCAGGAGAATGTTGCCTAACCATTCACCGCGGTCGCCTAGCTTTTGCGACGATGGCCAGGCGCCATGTTTAGATAACAATTTCATCCAGCACCACACCACAAAGAAAGCGAAGGAAAAAATGCAATGCATTAATTTGAAAACAACAGACAGTCATGCACTCGAGACGAGTTGTTTCTGTAGCGACTTTGGTTACAATGAATCCAACGAAACCTTGTGCTTCCATTAAAAGGTCATGTCATGGCCCAGCAACATGGCCATGGTCACTTGGCCTCCTCATGAGAGTCCCACTGTATAGCAAGTCACACAACGGGGAAACGACGGCCCTCTTGTTGGACGATTCAACTCCTCTGCTGGTGACAGCATCACAGTTCACATCTCGCCTGCCAATACTGTGGTGACCGACATGCACAGAGCCAAAGGCACCAAGTGTTGGTGCAGTCTGGCCAGCGGGTCAATGGCCGTCTGTCCTATTGCATGATGTCAACCCCCGCCAGTGCACAACTCGCAGTATCTGAAAATATCAAAGGCTCCTGCAGGCCAATTCTGGCAGCACGGCCACTATTTCATGATAGTGGTTGTATCACAATGTCCGAGGGCCAGTCGGCAAGATGCATGCTATGGGTATCACACAACGTGTGACTCTACGGCGGCGAATGCCTTGCTTCACCTGGATGGCAGACGTTTGTTGCTGGTGTACCAGCCCATCATGAAAGAGACAGCATACAGTTTAAGGTGTCCACGGTCAGTAGTTTACGTAAACCAGAATGTAAGAAGCAAAAAACGAAAAGACACAAATGATGGCTCCAACGGGCAAAAATGTCGTATCCAAGGCTCAGCGGTCAATCCTGCTTGGCTTCTCAGAAGATATAAGTGGACAGCATAATCGTAATGTGGTACAAAAAGATAGCATAGTGAGTTGTTGTGTGGTGTGGTGAAGGTTTCCTGGCATTTCTCCTGCATGAGTTTTGGTGTCACTGCGCCGCTTCAACTGCATGACATTGTATGTAATCCGACTGCAATGGTGGCGGCGTGGATCCAGAGTGTCTTCTTTTGCCGAATTAAGCATCTAACAGGTCGAAATGAGCACCGAAAATAAGAAATATAAAGTCGTGAATAGTGACAAGGGGCTCGGTGGCAATATCCGTTGTTCTCCATTTGAATGTTGAGAGCCTTCAAATTAGTAAGCGACGGACGTAATGAGGAGTAGTAGTGCTGATGACCGGCGGGGTCGTAATGAGGAGTAGTGACACTGATGACCGGCGGGGTAACGTAATGAGATTTAATGGTGCTGATGACCGGCGGGGTCGTAGTGAGTAGTAATGGTGCTGATGACCGGCGGAGTGATTGAGCGTACTCACGGACGGCATGATGGCTGTTGTATCACGCATTGTACTGGTCACAATTTGCTGTCCTCGAATACAGTCTTAAATACCATCCTTGCCGTACTTTTGAGCAGGAAAATAGGTACGTCAAAAGCGTTAAAATTATCATAAAGATCTGCACTCGATATTTCCATTTTGCAGGCGTGCTGTATTTAGCCCGAGCAACTTGGTATATCATATTAGTTCATTTCCTGGTTCTTCGGGAGAAAACTGATCCGGTATGCGAGCGCGTTTAGCGAGGTGTTTGCCACACGACTTACTTGTTGATTCACTTCGAAGACCTAGATTGTTCCCTAGTCCGAAGTCGTGGAGCAAGTTGACGATATCCATGAGCACCTTCTCCAATCCCCCGTCGACGTCGATGGTGCCGTGCTCCACCGCTTCAAAATCCTTGATGATGGCGTCGATGTCGGCCTCGACGGCGGCGATCTGGTCATGGCTGAGGCCCAGGATCGGCCCCAGCACTTTCAGCAGTTCGTTGAGGGCCAACTCCAGTTCCGCCAGCAGACCGTCCAGCACCGTGGGCGACTCGTTGGCTGTGGAAACATGATGCAGAACAATGCAGCGCCGTACTTCCGTGGATTAGAATGTCATAATCGGTTTCCTTACTATTTTTAGTTCCGACGATTTTTCAAGTTACAAATGTTTTTTAGACAGCTTCCATAAAACCTTACGGATTGTTCTCCTTGAGAACCAGTATTTTTATTCAACCAATATCTCACTAGAGGGACATCACGTTAGATTACCAGTAGTCATAGTTATTGGAACAGAATGACTTCGTTGTCGACGCGCCCCTAAGCACCAATTCAGCGTGGATAAGCGCCCTACGAAGGGCCGTAAAAGCAGACTGCAGTACTAGCTTTCCATGTGATCCTTGTGCGGTGCGTGTGGTGTTCTGGTGGAGGTCGGGCTGCTGGCGCGTACGCTCACTGAGACTAAAGCTAGAATGTGCACATACCAAATTGTACCTCATTATGAAGCTTGGAGGACTTGCGATGTCGTCTCTGGTACGCTATTACCGAGCGTTTGACTGACATGTTGACTGATGTTGTGGGACACATGTAGTCAATGGGAGATATAGTAATTTTTGCATCCGTAGTTCATCTACTGCTTCTGATATTGTTTTACAGTTGTGTGAAACAAAAACGTTCGCTCCTAAATGGAGAGAATGCGCCACCCTTACACAGTCCCTTTAGTCCAAAGTGGAATGATGCTTTCATGGGATAGAGGATGTTGATGTTTGAGGATGTTGAGGATGAGGATGAGGATGTAAAATAACCTGCACTAGGTTATTTTAAAGCCCACACAAAGTAATGCTATTCTGTTCATCCCGAGTGTAGAAAAGAGTGGATCTGAACAGCCGCGCCTTCTCTCCATCATCACAGTTTTGGAAGCCGTGATCATTAACTATATGAAGAGAAATGACAGTGCCCTTCCCCTTTCTTTTGGGGATGTTGTTACGCCCAAGATATGATTGTTATGTAATCGATATTGGAGTGCGTAACATTTGTTTGAAGCTGATACTCTGCATCATTTTTGCGTTCCCTCTCACATGCCATGAATCTAGGCAATGTCTCAGGTGTGCACCCATTTTTAGTGCTGGGCTAGTGATGTGCATATTGCGAGCTGTGTTGGGTGCGGAACGGCGTTCATGTGCTGTTCTAAACGGTGAAAAACGACAGTTTTTGCCGAGCTTGATGCGTCATGGAATGGCCGTGGCGCTGTTGTTCCCTACCAGGGCCTGCTCCTGGTGTAACGTGGCCAACTCAAATCCACCCAGCGATCGCACGCTGCCGACGCACGCGATTACGTGTGCTCCGCATCCGACGCAGCCACTCACTGGGTGCGGTGTAGTCGATGCCGAGGATCCGGAGAATCTCCAGCAGGTCGGTGACTATAGCCTCGAGTCCGTCGGTGACTGCCACCTGGCCGTGCTCCAACGCCTCGACGTCCGCCACGAACTTATCAAACTGCTTGCTCAGTTCGAGCGCCTGCTTCTCGGTGAGCCCAATGAGGGGCCCGATGATGGGCAGAAACGTGTCCACCAGCGTCTGCAGCTCGTCCAGGATCGTGTCGATCAGTGACTGGAGCGCTGTGGCAGGAGTGGGAGCGGTCAGTTCGTCTGCTCAGGTAACGGCTGGCTGTCAGGCGGGGGAAACGACTGCCAATTTCAGAGACTTATTGCCGGCCTGACTAGCCTTTTCGGCTATGGCAGCTTGCCCTTCCTAGTCATAGACATTAATTTAAAATTTGGATTTTTCTCACACTTGAGGCGATCTTCGTGTTTTTATGTTCTTCTCTTGCCCCTTGGTCCAATTCAGATGTTAGCCACTGAAATGTTACCGTACTCATACCATACTCATACCATACCCCGTTTATGCTTAGCCATCTCCTAATATCCCAACCTGCTGCCTGCGCACATCACATGTGTATGTTGATCTTGCGCGTTCAGGATAGTTATTCTGCACAAGCTGCATAGGCAAGCAATTTACTTCAAACAAGCTGTATACTTTTTTTTAATACTTTTTTATGTTTCACGCTTAATAATTTATTTGAATATAGCTGTACCTACATTGCATGCCCGTACATACTTTTACTTTTCGTTTTGCATAGCCGCCACCTATTTTCATTATATTTGACTTGAGCTTCCTCTCGCAAGAAGTGATCATAGGGAAGTAATTACCATTGTTTTATTTCTTCGTTAACCTGGCTGGAGAGCATATTTTCTTGAGATCAACAGGTAAAAAGTGGAAGTTACGACCAAAATGGCAAACGCTAATTAAAGCTCGCTTTGATGTAATTCGTGCTGGCTTCAATAGATGTATTCCTTTATCCATCATTACATTCTATGCCGAATATAACTGCGGCTGTTGCATAGCCTTTCGCCGTGAGTCACACCGTTGACGCGTCTGTCTGTCGTCAGGGGTGGTTAGTAGTGTCCCCCAGTATCTGTCTGACACCACGTCTATCACATGGCCAATATCCATAGGTGGCGGAACCGGCGGGGGGTGGGGTGGGGTGGGGGGGAAGCACTGTGCCCCAGGTTCCTCTTAAGTCCACAAATTTAGCATTGACCCTATGGCGTTGACTGGAAAGAATCGGCCCAAAAGCTGTCCGGTACCCTTCGCCCTTAAATTCGGACTTTCATCGACCAATGGTAATATCTAAGTATTGATCAGCCTTTATGTGCGGTACCCAATCACCACTCACTGGCGTCGCCCAGCTGATGGCTGGGGCTGATGTCGGCACCCAGCTGACTCATGAGCGTCAACACGTCGGAGAGGAAGGCGTGCAGGCCGACCTCCACGTCAGTGGTTCCGGCAGCCAGCCCGCGCAGGCTGGCGGCCGCCCGGTGCGCGCCCGACGTCAGCGCCTCGGCCTCCTTCGTCGGCCAGTACTTCATCATTAGCGTGTCCGCCTGCCACTCCAGCGCGTTGATTCGGCCATTGAGATGCTGTTTGGCTGCGGAGGCAGCAGGGTCACGTCAGTGGGCGGTGTCAGACCCGTGGCCGTGTATGTACGGACGTTTCCGGCCCGTGGCCGTGTCTGCTGGCCAACATCGTTCCCGGCGTTGTTTTTCAATCACACATGCGTCGAGCTCGACAGGTGATATGTTGGGTGAGATCGCAAATGGACGGTGTTGCTGACGTCATGTTAACGGACAACAAGGCTTCTGAATAGTATGCGAATAGTTGCGTATATTCGAGTCGTGGGTACCACCTACGTTCGGTAGTCATACACACAATAGGCACCCCTCCCCCGACGAGGCCCCATCTTTCCGTGGTGGGGGATTAAGTGCTCCAACGATCCGGTGAACCAGTCCAATAGTGAGGGGCCAGACTAGGAGTGTCTTATTCATCATTCCATCCCTACGTTTCCATTTAAATACCATCTCATCTCAACATCCCTGTCCTTTACCTGACCCTGCAACACCAATTCTCCCTACTATGAGCAGGTAGGATACCTTCCGTTGTCCTGCCCGCCCGCTCAGTTGTATCGGGTCGTCGCGCCCCCTCAGCCCGTCGCACGGCGATAGTTGTGACGGGGAGCAACACGCCTCTTTGATCCCGATATCACGGAGAGGCGAGCGGGCCCGTAGGGCACCATACGGGCTAAGAGACAGGTCGCCTCGGGCTGGGTCTGGTACCTGCCAGCCCGGCCGACTGAGGTCAAGGGGTGGGCGGTGCTGTAGCTCGTGGCCGAGTGAGTCTGTCTCTTCCGGCCGTGCGAGAAGGCGCCGCCTGCCCCGTATAGTTCCGCGGATGTTTGGCGTCCTGCTGTCATTACAGCATGCGCCCCCCCCCGTAGGGTCCCGTGTGGCAGAACGTCGTGTGGAGCCGAAACGAAACACTTACATGGCTTCTTCTAACACACAAATCTACCCTCGGCCTTGTCTTGATTAGGACGATCGTTCCCATCTTCCCCGTCCCATTCGCGAATCTCTTCTAGCCCTTCTATTGGGATTCTCGTCCCGTCGGGGCGACCCGACCTAACAACATGCCCGAACGTCACATCGAAGCAGAGCCAGAGTTTGTCGACCCTACTGTCCTAATATTGTCGAGTTCAGAAATCAGATTGTCCGACCTCAGCCCTTTCCAACAGTGTGAGGCCACCGAGCATTTTGGTACAGTGGTACGGTGCGGCCGATTGAGTGACGGCTGCATCGAAGTGGAGTTTTCGGACCCGGAAGAGGCCAGGAGGATACTAAAAGCCAAGGGTTTTACGTTTACGTACACGATCGAAGCGAGAAGCGTGCAAAAGATAGTACTCATAACAGTGAAGACTTATCGCGCCAAAAACTGCTCAAGGGGTATTATCACTTGCCACGACCTACAAGGCGTAACACATGAAGAAGAAATTGTCCGCCGACTGGCAGGGTTCGGTGTCAAGAGGAAATTGTCCGCCGTCTGGCAAGGTTCGGTGTCAAGAGGAAATTGTCTGCCGTCTGGCAAGGTTCGGTGTCAAGAGGAAATTGTCCGCCGTCTGGCAAGGTTCGGTGTCAAGAGGAAATTGTCCGCCGTCTGGCAAGGTTCGGTGTCAAGAGGAAATTGTCCGCCGTCTGGCAAGGTTCGGTGTCAAGAGGAAATTGTCCGCCGTCTGGCAAGGTTCGGTGTCAAGAGGAAATTGTCCGCCGTCTGGCAAGGTTCGGTGTCAAGAGGAAATTGTCCGCCGTCTGGCAAGGTTCGGTGTCAAGAGGAAATTGTCTGCCGTCTGGCAAGGTTCGGTGTCAAGAAGAAATTGTCCGCCGTCTGGCAAGGTTCGGTGTCAAGAGGAAATTGTCTGCCGTCTGGCAAGGTTCGGTGTCAAGAGGAAATTGTCCGCCGTCTGGCAAGGTTCGGTGTCAAGAGGAAATTGTCCGCCGTCTGGCAAGGTTCGGTGTCAAGAGGAAATTGTCCGCCGTCTGGCAAGGTTCGGTGTCCTGGAGGCCAGGAGATTGAAAACAAAAACGGACGGAGTTTTTCACGACACAGACAACATCGTAGTCACATTTGATTATCAAACATAACCTACCCATGTGAGGATCGGGCATGTTGGAATGGGCTGCCTG
Source organism: Ashinkailepas kermadecensis (assembly GCA_034440615.1). Classification (NCBI taxonomy): domain Eukaryota; kingdom Metazoa; phylum Arthropoda; class Thecostraca; family Neolepadidae; genus Ashinkailepas; species Ashinkailepas kermadecensis. The sequence goes on along the minus strand of JAOTOM010004384.1, from coordinate 66,644 downwards.
CTGATGTTGTGGGGAGTTCCTCATTGAATGTATTTAAAAGTAGGGTGGACAAATTTTTTACACAGGAAAATCTTGTTTTTGAGTTTTAATTTGTGATGGATGGGGTGAGATTTATGCTACGGAAGTGTGCACGGCACAGACCCCTTTAAGCAGGCATAGATGCAGTTGGAAAATGATTGGTAAGGAATTATATCCACATGTGTTAAGAGGGATCATGGGAATAGGGCTGGATAGCTAGCTACCCTAGCTAGCTAGTAACTAATTGATAATAACTATATCAATAGGCATTGATAGGTGTGTGGGATTGATAGGGGTGGATGGTTTCTTCAGGATGTGGTGATGGTTGGGGTAGGTCTTTTTACCAGGCTTATGGTATCTTCCATTTACAGACTTAACTGGATGGGCCCTTGGGTTTCTTATTAAGTCTAAGCGCTTTATAACTTTGTATAGGGTGTACCTAGCAGTGGATTCAGCACCTTCCTTCGGGATGTGATGCTGATGAGATTGGCTATGGTAGCACAATGGGTATGATTTGAGGAGTTTGTAATTGTTGAGTGTTTTATGCAATATCAGGTAAATGGTGCTAGATAGGCTGGGATATATAGCTCCCTAGGCACTTGAGATAAGGGAATGATTGGGGTGAGAGTATGTACATTTCTAGTATCTTTTCTAGATATGCTTAACCCAGATGGGCCCCTGTGGCTCTTATTAAGCCATAACACCTTATGACTTATGACTTTATGGTTTTATGTTAGGGTCAGGGTACGGGCTTACCGACCCATCTTGATGATATGTTTCGCCTGCCATAGGTATGTACACACTAGCCGCCACTGCCGATCCAAGCCGAAATGTCCGCGATGTGCGTCCCCTGAGCATGCTTGTACAACTGAAAGCTTGTGCTGTCCCAATCGCAAGGGTGACCATTCTGCTCGTGACTGAGGATGTCCGATTTTTAAACGGGAGCAGGATGTCATAAAATTGAAGTTTGATAGGGGAGTATCATTCCGAGAGGCTCGGGAACTGTCCAAAGCGATCATCACGACTAGCTCTTACGCTGAGGTGATCAGCTCCGCGCATCCCCTCTAATCTCGACCATCCCAGGAAGGAGCCGACGTATCCAATGCACCAACATCACGAAGCTGTAATCACCCAGGCAGCAGTGTGCCGCACAGGATGACAGCGCGACATCTGATTGATATGCTGAAGGAATGCGGCCTAGCTACCATACAGGTAAACCCAGGGGAGAATATCCCGGCTGCAGTAGCTGGCGTTGTTGCTGATTGTATCGTGTCTGCCCGTTCTGCTCCTGTACAGTCGCGATCTTCTTACAATGCTCGGACGAAGCTTCGCCTTGAGCAGCGCAGGGTCACGGTCGCCCGGAACGGCGCACGGTGTCAGACGGCTGCGCTGCCCCCGCAGCTCAGGTGATTGAACCGACCAGGGTGGCATCCACTCAAACAACAAATCCCGCAGAAGCCCCTAGATACCCCATCGACTATTTCATTTCTCCCATCGACCAACTCATTGCCGTCACTCAAAGTTCCGGTGCGAAGTGGAGCTCCAGAACTGACCTCGCAAGGTCGAGCAGAGCGAACCACCAGTGTGGCACCAGTCATCGGTGGGAAAGACGTGATGGGAAAATCTCCCATGGCCTCTTGGCTCGGTGCTCGAGAACGCTTTACGTCGGCGCCGCGCGCACCACCTGGTCTACCTGGGAAAATAATGGGTCCACCTCCACCCCAAATCGTAACCAGTTGCTCATGTCGCCACCGACCGAAGGGAATCCCCGATCCCGTCCCCGAGCTGAGTCGCCCGTATCAAGGTACCTACCTGGGCACCGAGACTTGTGGGATGGACGATCGTCCTAACGGAGCTATTTGTCAACCGCACCACATCGTGTGTGCTAAGCAGCTGAAGCAGCGAAGAAATGTTTTAGCAAAGACAGTATGCGGGCAGATGCACGTCAGCATGACAACGTTTTTCCAGATTTTACCACTGAGTTTTCATGAATGAACTTGTTATAGGCGCTATATGACCATTGCAGTCGATTTGCCCTTCACACCCAAATAACTAGCACACATTAGGCACAGCAACACTGGGTGACAAAACGCCCAGTTCATTTAACATGTATCAGACCCAATTCAAGCATTACATTTTGGTCCGTAACAGGCACATGCCATCATCGCCAACACTCACCGAGGTCGACCTTCTGGCTCTTGACCTGTTTGAAGTGGCTCTCTATGAGGCGCACGTTGTCCAGGATGTCCCCTACATCGTTCCCGAGTGACTGCCGACTTGGGGGCGGAACTGCGGAACAGCACGCCTCTCGTTAACAAGTCGGTACAGGGCAGCAGCGCGCAGGCAGTCTCTCAGTCTGCACTTCGTGTATTGGATGTCATCTGAATAATTGGCACCAATGTGCTTCTATTGTACATAGAACGGACACAATGCTCCGAAATCATGTGTGATGTAAAGCTAAAAGTGCATCTCACCACGTACATCTTACCCTCTCATGTTTGAAGTACTTCGAGTTCTCGCTAAGCGTCACGTGGCGTGGGACACTCGTGGCGTGGGACGTCACGTGGCGCGGGACACTCGTGGCGTGGGACGTCACGTGGCGTGGGACACTCGTGACGTGGGACACTCGTGGCGTGGGACGTCACGTGGCGTGGGACACTCGTGGCGTGGGACGTCACGTGGCGTGGGACACTCGTGACGTGGGACACTCGTGGCGTGGGACGTCACGTGGCGTGGGACACTCGTGACGTGGGACACTCGTGGCGTGGGACACTCGTGGCGTGGGACACTCGTGGCGTGGGACGTCACGTAGCGTGGGACACTCGTGACGTGGGACACTCGTGACGTGGGACACTCGTGGCGTGGGACGTCACGTGGCGCGGGACACTCGTGGCGTGGGACGTCACGTGGCGTGGGACACTCGTGACGTGGGACACTCGTGGCGTGGGACGTCACGTGGCGTGGGACACTCGTGGCGTGGGACGTCACGTGGCGTGGGACACTCGTGACGTGGGACACTCGTGGCGTGGGACACTCGTGGCGTGGGACGTCACGTGGCGTGGGACACTCGTGGCGTGGGACGTCACGTGGCGTGGGACACTCGCATGTCCCACATCCCGTGCATGTCATTCCACTATTGTTGGCTGCTATAAGTATTATCAGGAGGCAAGGGAAACGCGACCCCACCCTGTTCGTCCTTTCTATTATTTCAGAACCAGCATAGGACGCCTAAGAATTTTCAGCATCCGGGGTTTCTTGTAATATCCAGTGCCATTCGATTGATTCGTCTTAAAGAGGAAGAGTTCCACTGTCTTCCGAGATATTCTGATGAAAACCCTTCATATTTTACCTTTTTTGGTTTTCTGCTTCTGATAAGCTTTATGATATAGGTAGTAAATTATTTGCTGTCTTTCCTTCATCAAACAAGTTTTTTTCCACAAATTTCGCCGCAATTTAGCAACGGACTGTGTTTTGAATAAAAACATTCTATGGCGCAGCATATATCAACCGAAACCTTGATATGGGTGCTGGAAGTGCGAAAGCAAGGTAGTTGCGTTACAAAATATGCAGAAATATACTCTTCATCCCACCCCGGGGCCACTGAACATAGAGCACAAAGGCGGGATGGTAGGCGGGCGCCTCTTGCGCGGTGCGAGGTGTACGGTAAGCTGCCCGCGCGCGGGAATGTCGCTACTTCTTTGAACAAAGATTGGGAGTACCTCACGAATAGCCTTAAGCGACAAATCCTTTTTCGAGGTAATTTAGTTATTGAAACCTTCCTCCATTTGGGCCACATTCGGCTGAAACACGCATCTGGTTGACAATCCTGCTCATGGCTTACAGGCTGGCCTGGGAGTAGCATCAATCTTAAAGCTTCATTTTAATGCAAGCATCTGACATTAGTGCAAGCAGGCCTCAATAGTACTCATGTCTGAGGAGGATGTGCCTGCGTATGCCTCCCATGGCCGTTTCATTTACAATTGCTAGACAGTAGGCTCATGCATACCCTGGTTTGCCACCCCAACTCCTCCCATCTCCATAGAACTGTTGGATTCATTGCTTTATTAATCACTTCTTGTTTTACTAAACAGGGCAACAACCGAGCGTTTTATTCGGCAAAGACGTTTGATGTCCACCCTTGCGCGCTGAAGGCATGCCACCGCCACAACTGGTGCTGCTCAACTGACCGATTGCGGGCCTCTCACTCACTACTCAATGGTCAAGCCAAGTCTAGTGTGAAGCTCGCCGATAACAAGCTGGTTTCCGTTTGTAGTTATATACTGCGCCTCAGAGTGCTTTTATTCAAAGCACAGTCCGTTCATAAGTTGCGACGAAATTTGTGGGGACAAAAAATGTTGTGCGATGAAGGAAAGACAGCAGTTAATCTACCACATATACCATACCGCTTACCAAAAGCGGAAAAGTAAAAAATGCAAAATAGGAAGGGTTTTCATGGGAATACCTCTGAAAACAGTGGAACTCTTCATCTTGAAGACGAATGAATTGCATGGCACTGGATATTACAAGTAGACCCCGGATGCTGAAAATTATTCGGCAACCTGGGACACATAATCTCAGTATTGAAAGACCATCGATTAACTAAAATGTTGTTGTTGGGTCTTATCAATTTTGCAATGACCTGGTACATACCTAGGTGATGGATCCTGAGAGATATATCAGCAGAACCACCCTTTTGATCTTAGACTGTGGAATATCTTCAGGATATTAATATCTGAATTGGAAATATAACATATGCCTCACGTTATGCATATGCAATAACAGTTGTGCATGCTTTGTCATATCATGAGATCAGTCGCTTGAAATCGTCCTTATTTTTAACACCTCCACCCCATTACGTTTCGGTCCAATTTCGGATCGATGTTACGTTAATGGACGGATATATCAGACTGCCATAGGTGCGTCCCATTTGTGGCCGTCGCCGACACACCTGTCCGCACCATCACGTCCCGCTAGCACTCGGCCGCCGAAGCCAGCCGCCGCTCTGCCTGACCAGCGGCCACGCCGCCGGCCAGGTCAACTTACGCGGCCTCCGGATGGTCGCCGTTGACACGAGGACCACGAGCAGTGCTGCCACTATCAGCCGCATGCTGGCACTCGTGGCAGGGGTGTGCCGCGGTGACAGCCGACGTCGCTTATATTCAGACGGCCCGGCGGCCGCAGGTGGACGCTTCACACGGAACGGCGCCGTATCAGACGACCGTGTCCGACACAAGGATCACGCCACATCATCAGCCAGACACGTCGCCGCCGCTGCGCGCTCCTCCACCACCCCGGCCACATCAGCTGCAAGCTTCGGCTATGTATGGCGGGCGTTTCGGTCCGCACTGGTCAACATCTGCCCTGCCACTTCGCCCCTTCCCAGCCCCACTCACTTCCTTCTCGGTGAACTTGCTGACCATCCTCTGACTGAGGTGCTGGTGATGTTCCTGCAATTTCGTCGATGCCTCACGGTTGAGCGAGTTTTGTCACAACGATTCGGGATATTGTAATATGATATGAGTTTTAGCGAGCAGTGGCCAGTGAACGAAGACAATTTGAAGCGAATTTTGTTTAGCGTAACTACCAGTGCCACTGTAAACATCTTGCAAAACAAACGTCCCATATATCTTACGACTTTGGAATAAGGTTACACAGCTTTGTTCGATGATGAGATGTCAGTTGGGGGTTTTAAGGTATCCCCCACCCATTCCTCTTCGGCTGCTGAGCATAATATATCCAAATGTGAAATTCAGGTACTCTAGTCTCTTATTCTTCAATTCGAACGTGATAAAATATCAAGCCAAATTATGTTCTGCATAAGCAATTATTCATTCCCGTTCAACATGGCTCGGTCAAAAGACAAAATGTCCAGAAATAGCCAGAGGCCTTCTTACACAAACTATAAACTATCCCAATACAGGGGCGGGTCCAGGAACTTACATGGAGGTCACTCTTCTGGAGTGGCACGATTTCCTCGGGATTGTTGTCAGCCTTGGGCTGAAAAATAAATTCCTTGAGCGAGGTGGGGAGGGGATGCACTCGAGACTTCCCGGAGGGGTGCTCTTTCTCGACCAGAGGCGCCACATTCCATGGGGGGAGGGGGTACACCCCCAGTGTTCCCGTGTATCCGCTCCTGTCCCAATATATGTATATATATATATATATGCATATGTGTGTGTGGGGGTGGGGTTGGGGGGGTGCCATGTCATGTCCTTATAATTCCGAGTGTTACCAGGGTCTGCGCTGCACAAAAGCAAACCGCAAGGAACAAAGGCGAATATTCAGATACCACGATGGAGGAGCCAGCATGATGGCTCCCAGGTTTTTCATTGCCAGGTCACGTACCCAATCATACCGGAAACCAGGTCACGGGGCCTGGCTGAGAAGATGTGACAAAATTGCCATATGTCTGTTGTTCTCTGGCGATAGCGTGGCTTCCCTCGGCCAGTGATGGCACCAGTCTGATAAGATGAGCCGTTATCGTTCGCATGATAGTAGACGTCTATAAGTTTCGCCATCCGGGAAGTCTTATTACTGTCCTTGCGATCGTCGTCCATAACAGTGTCCGGTATACCATTAACATTTATATATATATATATATATATATATATATATATTTATGTTTAAGCTAATGACAATGAGATATAATATGACACATAAAACTGTTATATGTAAGCTAGAGGTCCCGACAATTTTCGCCGGGATCCCAACATATATGTAGCATCTGAGCCACAAACAAAAAATATCGCCGAGACTTCAAAAATTCACGTCGAATGCCTCTACTAAATTTGGCGGGACCCCGAAATAACATCGGGAGCCTGAAAACGCACCGACGCTCTCCAAGCCTTACCGTGTCCCGCAAAAAGCGATGATGTTTAATGAAATCAAACAAATAATATAAGCGAAGGTTTAAAATACGCATCGGGCTAACACACCGGAAGCCCTAAAAACCCACCGAAGGCCCTCACAGCGCGCCGGGCCCTCAAACACACGGGGGCCGCAAGGACGATATGACGGCCTCAAATGCATGCCGATTCCGCAAAAAGCGACATGGCTCATGAAAGGTATTTTTGGAAGAAACGCAATGAGGCACAAACTACGCACACTGGGGCCTTCGAAGCCGTTCCTAAGAACGTGCCGTGGGTTCACTAAAAGCGACAAGTGCACTGGGGCCCTAAAACACATTAAGAGACAAAAAAGCGCAACTGGCCCTAAAAAATACCGAACCAGATCGTCGGTTCGGTAGCTAATCTGTGAGCATATTTTTAACACAAAGATGAGACCCATGGAAGCTCAGGGGAGCATCTGGATTTCTTCTCCTCCAGAACATGTGGGAAGAAAAGAAATAATCTTCGAATTGAGTTCATCGAATTTTCCAAACGAACCCCCCTACGGAGCATTCCATATCGTCAAATATGGCACGAGACCATCATACGGAAAGCAATTCACAAAACGTAATGGAACTCGCAGGAATCGCCGAAGTGGCAGAAACGCACTAAGTGTGACGAATGCGACGAATGCGCAAGGCAGCTGTACACGTGCACGACCGTTTACGTGATGGCGACCGACCGTTATGGACCGAAATACTTTAAGTTGTAAAATTTTACATTTGTTAGTGGTTTGTTCAGGTGTAATTTGAGCAGTGTTATTTGACTTATCAAGGGATACCAGTAAAAGAGCTCTTTGAACAGAGGGACGAGGCTGAAATCCGGTGACATGTAAGCAGAAGCTTATCCAGGCATTGTCATGTGGAGCACACTTGTCTGGAGCGGTGCCATCTCTTCACAGGCGTGACACTGCGAAATTCCTGGAAGGAACTTTCGCCTTCGGCTTAAAAGGGGTGAACTGAAGCACACTGAAAGGGTGCCTTTTTCCTCTCAGAATAGCATCCTTTCCTTCTAAGGGGCGCTTATTCTTTTCTATTTTATTCTTCTTTTTTAGCCGCTAACATGATTTTCAGGGGTCCAGGCGCAAACTTTTGGGGCTCCCAACGTAATATTCCGGGGCCCGGATATTACGTCTTTTTCGGGTCACAGCGCGATTTTCAAGGACCCGGCACGACTTTTTAAGCCCCTAGCGTGATTTTCAGCGGCCCATGCGCGAACTTTTGAGATCCCCAGCATCATTTGTAGGGCCCCGCTGAGACTTTTCGAGACCCCAGCGTCATTTCCAATGGCGCCGACCCGACTTTTTGGGGCCCACATCGTGATTTCCAGGGGGCCCGGGTCGATTTTCGGGGCCCACAGTGTGACTTTTGACGGAACCGGTGTGACATTTGGAGCCCACAGCGTGATTTCCAGAGACCCGGCCTTTTTGGGTTCTCAGCGCGGTGTTGTGGGCGCCGGCCCGACCGTTTGAAGCCTCATTGTGATTTTAAGGGGCCAGGTGAGACTTTTCCTGGCCCCAGGGGTGTTTTCAGTGAATCGGTCCAACTTTTTGGAGTCCCTAGCGTTATTTTTATGGGGCCCGGATCGATTTTTGGGGCCTCCAATATGATTTTCAGAATCTCCAATGTGATTTTGCAGGGGTCTCGGTGTGATTTTGGGCTTCCCGAAGACATTTTCAGGGTGAAGCCCTCGATGTGATTTTAGGGGGCCGGTGCGATTTTTGGGAGCCTAACGGTTTTTTTCGGGGGCGGCACAATTTTCCGAACCTCGGTTCGATTCTTGGAACCTCCACAACAAGGGCGTCGTCCCCCCCTGCCGTCAAACAGGGGGGGGGCGCCGCCCCCCTGAAATTTGAGGAGGCCCCTATCCGGAAATGCACAGGAAAAAAGTGAGCAATGAGGCCAACGAGACACGAGAGGAGGCCTCCAAGACGTGAGAGGAGGCCCCTAATTTGAAGAAGGAGTCACGTAGGAGAGGATAGGAGGACCCAGAAATCACGAGAGTGCCAACAATTGGCACGGAGGCCCCCAGGAATGCAAAGGATGCCCCCAGGATTGCAAAGGAGGCCCCCAGGATTGCAAAGGAGGCGTCCAGGATTACAAAGGAGGCCCCCAGGATTGAAAAGGAGGCCCCCAGGATTGCAAAGGAGGCCCCCAGGATTGCAAAGGAGGCCCCCAGGTTTGCAAAGGAGGATACCAGGATTGCAAAAGAGACCCCCAGGAATGCAAAGGATCGCGATTGCAAAGTAGGCCTCCAGGATTACAAAGGAGGCCCCCAGGATTGCAAAGGAGGCCCCCAGGATTGCGAAGGAGGCCTCCAGGATTACAAAGGAGGCCCCCAGGATTGAAAAGGAGGCCCCAGGATTGCAAAAGAGGCTCCCAGGATTGCAAAGGAGGCCACCAGGATTTCAAAGGAGGACTCCAGGATTGCAAAGGAGGCCCCAGGATTGCAAAGGAGGCCCCCAGGATTGCAAAGGAGGACTCCAGGATTGCAAAGGAGACCTCCAGGAATGCAAAGGAGGCACTCACGATTGCAAAGGAAGCCCCCAGGTTTGCAAAGGAGGACTCAAGGATTGCAAAGGAGGCCCCCAGGAATGCAAAGGAGGCCCCTGGATTGCAAAGGAGGCCTCCAGGATTACAAAGGAGGCCCACAGGATTGCAAAGGAGGCCTCCACGATTGCAAAGGAGGCCTCCATGATGACAAAGGAGGCCCCCATGATTGAAAAGGAAGCCCCCAAGATTGCAAAGGAGGCCCCCAGGATTGCAAAGGAGGCCTCCATGATTACAAAGGAGGCCCCCTGGATTGAAAAGGAGGCCCCCAGGATTGCAAAGGAAGCACCCAGGTTTGCAAAGGAGGACTCCAGGATTGCAAAGGAGACCCCAGGAATGCAAAGGAGGCCCTCACGATTGCAAAGGAGGCCTCCAGGATTACAAAGGAGGCCCCCAGGATTGCAAAGGAGGGCCCCAGGATTGCAAAGGAGGCCTCCAGGATTGCAAAGGAGACCCCCCAGGAATGCAAAGGAGGCCCTCACGATTGCAAAGGAGGCCCCCAGGATTGCAAAGGAGGCCCCCAGGTTTGCAAAGGAGGACTCCAGGATTGCAAAGGAGACCCCCCAGGAATGCAAAGGAGGCCCTCACGATTGCAAAGGAGGCCTCCAGGATTACAAAGGAGACCCCCAGGATTGCAAAGGAGGCCCCCAAGATTGCAAAGGAGGCCCCAGGATTGCAAAAGAGGCTCCCAGGATTACAAAAGAGGCTCCCAGGATTACAAAGGAGACCACCAGGATTTCAAAGGACTCCAGGATTGCAAAGGAGGCCCCAGGATTGCAAAGGAGGCCCCAGGATTGTAAAGGAGGCCCCCCGGATTGCACAGGAGGCCCCTAGGATTGCAAAAGGAAGCCCTCAGGATTGCGAAGGAAGCCCACAGGATTGTAAAGGAGGCCTCCAGGATTGCAAAGGAGGCCCCAGGATTGCAAAGGAGACCCCCATGATTGCAAAGGAGGCCCCCAGGATTACAAAGGATGCCCCCAGGATTGCAAAGGAGGCCCTCAGGATTGCAAAGGAGGCCCCCAGAATTGCAAAGGAGGCCCCAATACAGGAAGGGAGACCTCAGAAAATGAGAGAAGGCCCTAAGACGGAAGAGAAAGCCAGTGGATATGAAATGAGGTTTCGGAGACGTAAAAGCAGTCCCCGAAACGGGTAAGGTTCCATCAAGATAGAAAAGGATAATCCAGAAAAGTGGCAGGAAGCACCTAATTCGGAAAAGGACGATATAAGATTGGAAAGAGACCCTATGATGCACGAGGAAGCCCCTAAAATAGGAGAGAATGGCCATTAGATGAGAGGGATGGCTCCCAGGCGAGAAAGAAGGCTTCAAGACGGGTAAGAAGGTCCCCAGGAAATGACAAGGTAACTGAGATAGGAAAGGTTGCGTGTAATTTGGAAGAGGAGCCACCTAAGAGAGAACAGGAGTCCACCAGGAGATAAGGGGCCAACCTTAAAATGGGAAAAGATAGAATCAAAACGCGGAACAGGAGGCCCCGAAGACGTGAGAGGAGGCCCCTAATTTGAAAAAGAAAGCCTCCAAAAGAAAAAAGGAGGCCCCTGTCGGACTTGAGAGGAGTCCCTCGAGATGGAGTAGGAGGTCTCCAGGGCCGAATGAGGCCCCGACGACCGGAAGGAATTCCCAGGAAATGAGAGAAGGCCCTTAAAATGGGAGTGGTAGGTAGCAGGTATGGAAGGAGGCGAGGTTTCCAAAATTGAAGATCCCTCAAGACGGGTAGGGTAAGCTTTGCGAGGACAAAGGAGGATGCCCACGAGGCGTGGCAGGAGGCCCCTAATTTGGCAGAGGATGCCCTGGAACATGAGAGGAAGTCCCATGCCATGTTAAAGAGGCCCCCAGGATGTGGGAGAAGGTCCTCCAAAACGGGACAGGAGGACCATTGAATATGGAGGAGGGTAGGCCGGACGAGAAGACGTCCAAAACCGGTAAAGAAGCTCCAGGAAATGAGACGAGACCCCTAAGACGCGAGAGGAGGTCTATAATTTCCTAGAAGCACCTGAAATGGCAGGAGTCTTGCCGGGGTACCTGAAAATCACGACATGGGCCCAAAAAGATCCGGCCGGGGCCCCTGAAATTCTCGCTGAGCCTATGGGTACCAAAAATGCACGCCCGGATCATGAAAATCACGCTAGGGGCACGATAAGTCGTACCGTTCCCCAACAGTATCATTTGGACACAAATGAAGCCGGGGCAACGAAAAACAATCCGGACATGGATAATCACTCTTGGGCCCCAACAATGACACCAAAAGCATCCAAAACGTATTGGACGCCCACAAAGTGTCGAGGTCGCTAAAACTCGCGCTTGGGATCCAAGCAAATGACGTCGGGACACAAAAAATTACATTGGACTAAAAAAGTCGCGTCGCAGCCTTCGAAAATCTCACTGGGGACCAAAAAAAGTCGCGCCTGGACCCCAAAGGTTGCTGCTGCCCCAAAAATCAATTATCAACCGGAATGTCCCTCTGCGCCCAAACAAATCGGGTCAAAGTCCCCGCAAAACCCGTTGGGCACTGGAAAAAAAACGTGTCAGGGCACCGAAAAAATCGCACCTGGAGACCGAAGAATCGTACCAGGACCAAAAAATATCACATAAGGACCTATAGAAAAAATAGAACTCCTTCGGTGGCCGCAGTGACATATCAAAGGGGCAAATGGCCCCTCCCTCCTAAGAGGGATATGCTCCCAAGAATCGAGCCGAGGCCCCCAAAAGTCGCGCTGGGGCCACAAAAATTCGCGTCGGTCCACCAGAATTCGCGTAGGGGCTCAAAGTAAATACGTCGGGCCCCAGAAAACTCGCTCCGAGGCACGAAGATCTGCAACAGGAACCGCCAAGATCGCGTTGGGGTCACAGCTAAGTGCAACGTGCCCCGCAAACTCGAACCGGTCCCACCAAATTTCGCGCTCGGACCCACAATTCGGTAGTACCAAAAATTTGGTCTGGGCATCAAAAATTAACGTCGGGGCTGCCAACAATTGGCGTCTATGGCCCCACATAGGCACCGTGTGACCCCCAAAGTCCCATCGGTATCCGAAAAATAAAGCCGGAGCCCTCCAAAATCAGGAGGGATTGCAAAAAAGTCCGGGTCAGGACAATGGTTCTGAAGCACCAAACATGTCATCAGATGCCTTGACAAATCGCGTACGGCATCGAAAAACATACCGGAGCTCGAAGAAAATCGAGGTGAGATACAAAAACATGGTACCAGGGACTCGAAACATCAGGGCGGGATTCGGAAGTTAAAGAAAATTCAGAAGAGATCCACAAAAATCGCGTTGAGCCCAGATAACTGGCGTTGGGTCCCGGAACCACGCGCCTGGGCGCGATAAGTCGCGCTGGGACCCAGAAAAAACGCACCGAAGCCTCAAAATCGTACTGGGGCCCCACAAATGTGCGTCAGAAGCCCCAAATAAACACAGCGGGACCCTAAGAGCACAACGGGGACCGAAAATGCGACCGGCCCTTCAAAGCGCAGTCTCGTAAAAAGCGGCAGGGTCCGAAAACATGCGTTGTAGCCATAACTATATATACCGGGAACACTAAACAAAACAAAAAACAAAAACACCGGAAGCTCTGAAGGCACACAGGGGCCATATGACCGCACAAGGGCCTGAAAAGAGGCTGGGGCCGCAAAAAGCAACATGATCCCAAAACGAACAAAAATACCGGGCACTAAGTAAACACATCGAGATCTTTGAAAGCGCACCGACAACTAAAAAAAAAATATTCGGTGCGCCAAAAAAATGCAACAAAACCCTAAAACGAGCAGGGGTTTCGAAAATGCGTTGGGCTTCTAACAAAAATGAATTGGAGCCTTAAGACACATCCGTAGACGAAGAAATACGAAACGGGTCCAAAGAAGTACACTCAGGCAGGGCTTCGGTTGGGTAGCCAGCCTGGAAGCATGTTTAATCAAAGATATGAGGTGCATTAAAGCTCAGCGGGTATCCGCATTTCTTCACCATAAAATATGGTAAGAAGGGAACTAATGATTGAATTTAATTAATCGAATTTTCGCAGCGAACGCCCATACGAAGCATTTTATCACGTCTGATATGGCGCAAGTCTGTCATGTGGCAGCAATTAACAAAGCGTAGGAGGCCCAGCAGAATCCGTAGCATCGCACGAAGTGTGGCGAATGCGCCGAATGCGCAAGATGGGTGTGCACGTGCACTAACGTTGGCGTCGTGGCGACCGGGCACTATGAACTGGAATGTCTGAAATTAGAAAATTTTACATCTTAAAGTGATTTGTGCAGGTGTAATTTCAGCAGTGCGAGGTAACTTATCAAGGAATACCAAAAGAATACATTTGAACAGGTTGTGGGAGCTAGGGTTGAAATCCGACGAATCAGAAACGATAGTGGTAGATTAGGCCCCTCCACAGGATAATTCAGTTGATCACTAATTCTTTTATTTAAAAGTTCCCCTTTGAAAAAATAGTGGTCGAAATCGGAAGACTTTATTCAGTAGTTGGACCCCTCCAAATACGTTTGCCCCCTTCCCTTGACGCAAATATGGGTGCGTCACTGGTCTCCCAATAATTTTCAGAAACTTACGCCCATGGAACAAAGCCAACATTGCGGGGGTAAATTCCCCCTCACAAGCATACAAAACAACACCGATGCCCCACATTAAATGGGAGGAATGATGTTTTAAAATGTATTTTCTTCCTACAAAGTTGTCTTCTGTGATTACAGCCTGCATGATTAGAGCTTCCCAGCTTCAGTACCTTCTCAACGACATAATTTACAAAACGGTACAGCACAGCGATAACCATGGGCGTGACGGCGTGGAATTCGAAGGTTTTGCATTATTTATGCATTGTCATTGTTACATTGTTGCATTGCCATTGATGCATGGTTGTTCAATGCTTGTTCTTGCCTTGAATTTATTCGCGGAGTATATATTATTTTAGCTTCTGTGCCAAGTGCCTTGCAGCCAGCACCAAATGTTATGAAAAAAAAAAAAATGCATAAGATGACGATCAGAAAACCAATTCAATACACTTCTCGTTGTCACCTTCGCGAAATTGTTGTCCTGGGACTGAGAAATGATCGTTTAAGTTTGTTTATGAGATCAAGCTGGTGGGAATGACTAACAGTAGTGATGAACCTAGCTATATTCAGTTAAACTTGGTGAACAAAGAAGTGGGTTGATCAATGGGAGATATCTTTAAGATAGGCTCAGCACGAGCCCCACCAGCTCGCTACAATCTAGAGGCCAGCGGGAAGATTCTTCTCGTCGATAAAGCATAAAGATATTGGTGTGTTTTGGCACTGACGTATTTATCTACATTTGCTTATTTATACCCTGGTATGGCTCGGTTGTCAGCGAAAAAAAAAAGATTCTTGTTATTGCGCTTTGCGTAAATTATATACCATGCCAAGAACAAACAAGACATCAATATGAAATCATGTTCCCATTCGGGAACCATACTAAGAGCCTAAAAAGCAAGAGGAGGCCCTAACACAGTGGAGGCCCCTTTTCGGGGAGCAGGAGGCCCCCTATCAACATTGCCCCCTCCTGGAAGAATTTCGTGGCGACGCCACTGCTCCACAACCTTTCAAGGGGGAAACTGCCTCCAATGCCCCCTCCCTTCGGTACGGCACTGGTCTGCTTTGTCATAATTTGTTCTTCCTGTGCAGGTCAACGTTGTAATGGTAATCCTTATCTCCGGAGCTTGTGTACACTGAAGTCTGTTGAAATTGTGACGATGGTGTGAGGGTGATCATACATCCCTCGCATTTTTGTCATTTCTCCTCCACCCTCCCCACAGCAGCAGGTACCATTTTCGAAAAGTAGCCATCACTAATTTTGCAAAGTTGACGCTAGGTTGACTGTCGTTGCCTTCCCATTTTTTTCCCGCGTAAGAATTTGAAACTATTCTATGGATCAAGGACCTGAGCATATGTGCTTTGGTGTGGCAGACTTAATTTATTTGTTCCCGGTCATACACCTTTTAACATTCTCATCTATTTTACATCAGCGAACGACATGTGTAGCACTATTGCATGTATTCACTTCGGACGGCACCTGCAACACCAACGAGTCAACACCTGAACTCCCGTGGAACCAGAGGGAAGGTGCGCGCTAACAGGGCAGCAACTACCCATCAACTTTGGATGAGTTTTAGCTTGAAGCACGTGGACGTCACATCGAAAGAAGCCATTTCAACATGTGTCCCTCATCCTCCATACTCTGAGATTGTTGATGGTCATGTGCGGTGGAGCGGTCGCCTATAGCGCTTTTATTCATTCGTGCAACCCTAGAAAACAAAAACAATAATTTTATTACATGCTGTACGAAGACCAGTCAAGCAACTCAGACCTATTTGTCGCAACAGAATGATTCACACGATCGGTCGGTGATGGCTTGACTTTGGCATCAAATGATGGTATGCATGTACCAAGCTGAGCGCGGTAGCGCGTCCGGCGGCGGCACGGCATGCGCCGGCCCCGTCAGACGGACAACACACACACCGAGTCGGTGTTGCTGCTGTGCGCACGGCCCCATCAGGCGGGCAACACACACACACGCACACACACGCACACACACACGCACACACACACACACGCACGCACGCACGCACGCACGGAGTCGGTGTCGCTTCTGTGCGTGCCCCGTCCGCCAGCGGCACGACCACGTCAGGCGGGCAGCGCACCCACACGGAGTCGCTGTCTCGCGGCCGCTCGCGCCCCGCCCCCGACGGCCGACCGTGCCGACGCGTTGGCGACGAGCCGCGCCGGCGCCGCCGCGCTGCCGCCGCGCCGCCGCCGCCTGCCGCCGCCTGCCCACCTGTCTCGGGTGTCAGTGGCGCGCGAGGTGCTGTGCGGGGCCCGCGATGCGCTGCTGGACGCCGCCGCTGCTGCTGCTGCTGCTGCTGGCCGCCGTCGGCCGGGCGCGCAAGAAGGAGGAGGCCGTCATCGAGGATGTTGGCGCCAAGCAGCTGGAGCAGCTGGTGGATGAGCACGACTACGTCGCCGTCTACTGGTGTAAGTGGCACGCGCTGCTGGTGTATATTTGTGTATGTGCCAGCCGCACGGTGGCGCCGTACTTGGTGTGAGTGGTGCTCGCGGTTGGCGGTGAATATGCCACCGCTGTGGCCATTTATTGGTGTAGGTGACGCACACTTACGCTCATGTTGGTAAGTTTCGCAAATCATGCCGTCTGCTCGCGCTGTGTGACGCGTCTGTATGACGAACTATACACGTATAACGGCTTGGCACCGCGAAGCAATATCAGAACGTCAATGTTAAGCACACATGCAGTTGACGCATTTCTTGCCAAGCATACTGCATAAGCTTTGTCACTACTGAGTGGCGCGTGGTGAGGTCATGTGGTCGGACCGGTCAGCATCGTGAAACCTGCCCGCATACCAAATCCATCGCAAGTTGTCAGCATGTGGGCATTCCCCTGTCGTCCAGCCGGACCGTCGACGCGGTTGGGTCATATTAGGTCAGGTGTTCCAGGGCGGGCAATTCTGGCCGTGGAATTTGAAGCCTTCACGGTGAATGATGGCATTCACAGATGAAGACATGCCCAGCCGTAGAGGGTTGCGCGCAGTGTTCTCCGGGGAGGGGAGTGGGGTTGACATCGGGTGCATGCCAAGCTGCCATTCGACCGCTGCCAGTTTGGTCTGCTGGACAGGTTGTTTACGTGATGGTGTTTCCTCATTCGTTGAAGACTTCTGTGTTTTTAAGAGTGCAGCGCGATACAATTGATTCCGGGTTGAGTAGTCGACGTTAAGTTCTGACATAGGCACAGGAACCACTCTTCATTGCTGACCATGACCTTTTCACTTGTTGGCAACCTTAAGCAGGTATGCACTATGGACGTATCATGGATTCATACTTTATGTGCTTCAGAGACGAATCGAAGAATGTTCATGGGGAGGGGGCACATTTCCTCGGAGGGGTTCCCCGGGCGAAAAAGTCCGTTGAGTGGGAGAGGAGTGGGAGTGCATTCGAGCAAACTAAGGAGGCGCCTTTTCGCCACAAAGGACCGTCTTTTACTCTGAAAATGGTGTCTGACTGCAAAAAGAAATCCATTGGGGGAGGGTGCACTCGAACCATCCTGAACCACCCAGGCGTCACTTCGGCCTTTCTCGGCCGGAGTGGCGCCACCTCTCCATGGGGGTGGGGTGCACATGCCGCCAATGCCTCCTCCCGGGTATCCGCCCTGATGTGCTTAATCCGCATGGTTCTTTTGGGATGTGTCGACTTCAGAAGGTCTACTGTCCGTACTTATATTTCTTTGGTCGTTCTTGAACCCCCGGCTGTAGATTGCCCGTGTGGCCGGGGAAGTTCGGAGGCTGATTGATGTCTAGTGGATGTCTGGTTACAGTCCGGGAGTCTGGTGGATGTCTGGTTACAGTCCGGGAGTCTGGTGGATGTCTGGTTGCAGTCAGTGAGTCTGGTGGATGCCTGGTTACAGTCCGGGAGTCTGGTGGATGTCTGGTTGCAGTCAGTGAGTCTGGTGGATGCCTGGTTACAGTCCGGGAGTCTAGTAGATGTCTGGTTGCGGTCCCTGAAGACCTCACACAAGTGACGGTCTTGAACCTGGCTCTTTCTGATTCTCTACCTGCGAGCTCAGGTTGTATTCCGGTTTCCTAGCCAAGCTCCAAGTCGATTTCGGGTTCCTACCAGGCTTTTGGGCAGTGTCATGCATGTCACCTAACGTGTGGTTTCTGTTCGGCCCATTCATCAGGAAGTATTCTTAGCAGCCAGAAATGTGAATGGTAGTTCGTAAGCTGCTTCACGACAAATGGTTGTCTGTTTGACATTAGACTGGTCTGTTGTGAAAGCTGGGGCGATGGGTAGGCAGCTTAACGCCGGGTGGCTGCTAGCTGGCTTCAAGCCGACCTGTCGGCGCAGCTGGAGTGGTACGATGGAATTAAAATTATTTGACTTCAGATGACCGCCTGGCTGACGTCAGAGATGGCCGCCTGCCTGACGTCAGATATGGCCGCCGGGCTAATTTCACAGATGGTTGCCTGGATGACATTAGATATGTCCGACTGGATGACGTCATACATGGCCGCCCGCCTGATGTCAGATATGTCCGCCTGACCAACAGCAGACTGTTGTCTGTTTGACGTCAGACCAGCCTGTCAGAAGAGCTGGAGTGCCAGCCGGAATGCTGTACTGGCCACATCCGCCGACCGGTTGGAGAGTCAGCCTTTGTGTTCGACTCCAGTCAGTTGGAGAGGCAGTCTGTGTGTTCTGACCCCGGCCAATTAGAGAGGTGGTCTGTGTGTTCTGACCACGGCCAATTGGAGAGGTGGTCTGTGTGTTCTGACCCCGGCCAATTGGAGAGGTGGTCTGTGTGTTCTGACCACGGCTAGTTGGAGAGGCAGCCTGCGTGTTCTGACCACGGCCAGTTGGAGAGGCAGTCTGTGTGTTCTGACCCCGGCCAGTTGGAGAGGAAATCTGTGTATTCTGACCATGGCTAGTTGGAGAGGCAGTCTGTGTGTTCTGACCCCGGCCAGTTGGAGAGGAAGTCTGTGTATTCTGACCATGGCTAGTTGGAGAGGCAGTCTGTGTGTTCTGACCCCGGCCAATTGGAGAGGTGGTCTGTGTGTTCTGACCACGGCTAGTTGGAGAGTCAGCCTGCGTGTTCTGACCACGGCCAGTTGGAGAGGCAGTCTGTGTGTTCTGACCACGGCCAGTTGGAGAGGCAGTCTGTGTGTTCTGACCACGGCCAGTTGGAGAGGCAGTCTGTGTGTTCTGACCACGGCCAGTTGGAGAGGCAGTCTGTGTGTTCTGACCCCGACAGACTCCGCCCGCGCGCCGCCATGCCGCCGCTGGCCAAGTGAAACAAACCCGCCGGCCTTCCGCTGTTGTGCGAGCCGCCCCAAACCGTCACTGAGCTGGAGCCTGGGTCTGTGTGTTTGCCTGTGTATTGGCGTTTATCACGTTAAATTAAGGACGATTGCTTCGTGAACTATGGGGGTATATAAGTGGCAACGAATAGAGTCGCTCTAATCTCACCGGTTTTTAACTGAACTTCCGTCTTGTGCTTTGCACAGCTGTGAAGCATTTGAAGGGAAGTTCGATTTCGAAACGTCGTGATGTAGGTCACTGCGGAAACGTATGCAAATTAACTGAAGAAAAGTGATGGCTGCAGTAATCTAATTAACAACCCTCACACTACACCAAAACTCTATGTCGTCATGCATATATTCACCGAATTATTTTTAGGCTCATTTCTGACAGCTTATTGCTGCAACATTCCTAACAATATGACTCGTCCAGCTTCTCATGACTTCGGCCTGTACGGTAAGTTTGCGTTCTTGGCACGAATCCGGGAGTTATTGTGTGATCCAAGTAATGGCTTAGAGGATGGTCAAAGTTATCAATAGCGGTGTAGTGCTTCATAGGTAACGGAAGATAGTTCAGCACCAGTCGGCTTAGGAACACTGGCTTTTCATACCATGATATCTCAATAGTGAAACGAAAAATCGAACCTCGGAAAGGTGCGTGCTTAAACTTAGTACTTGTAGTTTCAGGAAGGAACAATAATTTATATTCCATATGTACGTTGGATACGAAAATTGGAATGCTTCTTTTATATGTAACAAAAGACTCGCCTAAATGGCAACCGCAGTGAAGTTTAGTCGACGCTTGAAATCTGCACCCACTATGCGTTAGATTATCGGCTAAAATGTCACCGTTGAGCGGAACGGAGATGCCTAGATTGGATGGTGAGGCCAGGCTTCGCGTACGTCCTACTTAGCATAGTTGGTTGGTTATTAGGGTTTTAGGGCGCATCAACTGCATTGGTTATACAGCGCCCATTACTTAGCATAGAACGCTGGTCCATGAGGCCATCCCAGAAAGCATTCAGATCAAAGGTATAAAAATTACATGAAAAATACATTAAATTGCAATACCTTTTCTCGAGCGGATTCCTCTGTGCACTTGAATTCACTTGACGGATTACACTGTATTGGTGCTTGTGGGACAGCTACGAGTGTAGAGTGGTTCGGACGGTTTTGAGTGGCCGATCAGAAGGTGCAGAATGAGTCGTGTCGAGGTGATGCTTCGGTACGTAGTGACTGGTGGAGATTTTCAGAATGCTGTGCGGTCGTGCTGATGAAAATGAGAACAGCCATCGGACTCAACCACGGTTCTGCTGAAGTGAGATCCGTTCACATCCCACCACGGAAGCCAGCACAGACGTTCTTGCTAGTTTCCTCGGTGTATAAGTACACGACATCACCTCCAAAAATGTACGGCCCCGCGCGGTGTATGCGTTACGAGATCACCTCCAAAAATGTACGGCCCCGCGCGGTGTATGCGTTACGAGATCACCTCCAGCAATGTACGGCCCCGCGCGGGTGTATGCGTTACGAGATCACCTCCAAAAATGTACGGCCCCGCGCGGTGTATGCGTTACGAAATCACCTCCAAAAATGTAAGGCCCCGCGCGGGTGTATGCGTTACGAGATCACTTCCAAAAATGTCCGGCATCCCCGCGCGGCACCAGCCAGTTGAGCGCCACCTGTCGCCGGTGGATTTGCGCACAACCGAATAGATTACGACCGATTTACTGTATGCTTTTAAGCTATGTATGTATTATGCCGATTTACGGTATGTTTTTAGGCTATATATAACTATTAGCCAACTGCGGGGCGCAGGGTACACCACGATTTAGAAGAAAGCTAATTCAAATAGCAGTAGTTGGTTCGCTTGTTAAAATTTCGTTTGCTTCGGTTGTAGCGAACTACCTGGGCACTCGCACCACAATCTGTGAAGCGGGAGTAAGCACTAGCCAAACGTTTGAAGTCGGAGTCCATGGTACTAACATTACCCGCAGTCCATGCTACTGACATTAGCTGCAATACCCCGTCGCCCAGGGCTTCCATTCATCTAGCATCGACGTTCGAGGCGTGGCCTTGATACATGCTAATCCACATCGCGAGCTCTAAATAGACACTTTCTATAAGTTGAAGGTGCCCTTTCACATTTTAAAGGCTACCATGCTTGCGATCAATGGAATTTAATTAACTCCAATTGGCCAAGGCGAAGTTTTCATACCTCCCTCGAACTTGTATGGTGCAAGATTTCGAAAGGAAGAAATATTGTGAGGGACTGACTGTTTCCATGGGAAGGCGGATCTGATCAGGCTCAGCGGCATGCTGGTAATTGGCATAATAACAAGCGTTCCCTCATGTGATCCGCCACTATGCGGCTCAGCGCTGATCGTCAATATAGTGGATCAGCGCCAGATTAGTGGAGACATTTATCGCGCAGCCAATACTATTGTTGACGCAGGAGGTGTGCTTTTGAAGGTTTGATCAGGAGGATGTGTCCCAATATACGGTGTAAACCCTTGAGCAATCACTAACCCTGGTTCATAGAGATAGACGTCTGGCGCTGTAATCAGGACCATAAACGCCATGCCGAGGACGGGGAAAGTCGTGCAGGGTGAGCGCGGTGGCCGGTGGGGAAAAATATAGGTGTATAGTGTAAATACCATAAACCAATATACATCGTGTGGATTTTTCTCAAACAAATGACTAAAACATAGAAATATATTGAAATAAGTCACGAAACAGAAAATAATCCCAATTTTGCGCCAAACAGAACGAGAAAAAAAATGTGGTCGAATCACAATCGAATGCGCTCAGCTCAAACGTTTGACGGATTTTCTCCTTCTCCTGTTTCTACGTTCATTTCTGCGCATGTGGCGAACTCACGATGGTAGCTTACGATCTCATAAAAGTCATAAAGTATTAAGGCTTAATAAGAGCCACAGGGGCCCATCTGGGTTAAGCCTATCTAGAAAAGGTACTAGAATGTACATACTCCCACCCCAATCAATCCCTTATCCCAAGTTCCTAGGAAGCTATATATCCCAGCCCATCTAACACCACTCACTTGCTACCGCCTAACACCCTCAATAATCACAAGCTCCTCCCATCACACCCATCGTGCCACCACAGACAACCTCACCAGCATCACATCCCGAAGGAAGGTGCCGAATCCACTGCTAGGCACATCCCACAGAAATTCATAAAGCGTTCAGACTTAATAAGAGACTCACTTGCTATTGCATAATTCACTCAACAATTACAAACTCCTCCCATCATACCCATTGTGCTATCATAGACAATCTCATCAGTATCACATCCCGAAGGAAGGTGCTGAATCCACTGCTAGGTACACCCTATATAAAGTTATAAAGCATTTAGACTTAATAAGAGACTCACTTGCTATTTCATAACACAGTCAACAATTACAAACTCCTCCCAACTCCCACTCCTCCCTGTCGATCAACCTTCCCTGGAATACAGAAAAACAATCCCCCTATTCTTATAATGATTGTCTATGCCGTTTTTAAAGATGTTCAGTGTGTTGCTACTGACAATGGTTCCTGGCAGCTGGTTCCAGTGTTCTACTACCCTGTTGGTGAAGAAAGACTTTCTTAACCTTGTCCTGCTGTGATTAACTTTAATTTTGAATTGATGACCTCTAATTGCATCATTTCTGTTAAATTCAACCATTTCCCTGAGATATCCCTGTTCCTGACCATGAACAAATTTAAAAACCTCGATGAGATCTCCTCTCAGCCTTCTATATCTAAGTGAAAACATGTTCAATTTCTTCAGTCTTTCCTCATATTCCAGGTTGCCTATACCATTAACCATTTTTGTTGCCCTCTTTTGTACTCTCTCTAAAAGCCAACAATCTTTCTCATAACTAGGGGACCAAGCTTGGACACAGTATTCCAAATGTGGCCTAACATATGCACAGTAAAGCTTCCTGATGACCTCCTCACTTTTGTATGACACATTCCTCTGTATTGCCCCAAGCATTCTTAGTGCCTTCTTCCTGGCTTCTTTGGTCTGTTCTGATGCCCCCAATTTTGTGTTCAAAATAACACCTAAGTCCTTCTCCTGCTGAGTCACAGATAGTACTTGGCCACCCATCAAGTATGGAGCCTTCATATGCTGCCTACCTACATGCATGACTTTGCACTTATCAAAATTAAACTTCATTTGCCATTTTTCGGACCACTTCACTAGCTCGTCTAAGTCTTTCTGCAGCAAAACCTGCTCATTTTGCCCTGTTATTGCCCTAAAGATCTTCATTTCATCCGCAAATTTCAAAACCTTACTGCTTAGGCCACATTCAATGCTATTCACATATATAATGAACAATAGTGGCCCCAGTACCGACCCCTGGGGGACTCCACTAAGAACATTTTGCCATGATGACTTTGTACCATTTAGCATCACTCTCTGCTGTCTATCTGAAAGCCACAACTCTATCCATTTTATGATGCTACCTGCAATACCATGGACCTGAAGCTGCATCATTAACCGTTTATGGGGTACCTTGTCAAAGGCCTTACTAAAGTCAAGATATGCTACATCAGCCTGATTTCCCTGATCAAATTGTTCTGTAGCAAAATTCAAAAAGTCCAAGAGATTTGTGAGGCACGATCGCCCTTTTCTAAACCCATGTTGAGTATCTTGAATCAATCTGTTTCCTTCCAGAAAACTAACTATTCTATCCTTGATAATTGATTCGAGTACCTTGCAGACTAGGGATGTGAGGCTTACTGGCCTATAGTTTTCAACTTTCCCTCTTTCTCCTTTCTTGAAAATAGGAACTACATTTGCCCTTTTCCAATCTGTTGGAATTTCATTTTGCGAAACTGATCTACAAAATATTATACTAAGTGGAATTGCCACTTCCTTTTCAGCTTCCCGCAATACCCTAGCATAAATTCCATCGGGTCCTGCTGCCTTGTTTGTCTTTATTTTTCTGATATAATTGAAAACAATATCACTATCAATGAAATCAACATCGTGTATCTGATCACCTGTCACTGAACTGTGGTTCACGGTTGGCAGATTAGTCACATCCTCCACTGTAAACACTGATTTAAACTCCTTGCTCAGCTCCTCAACCATCTCACTATCCTCACTCAATATAGTCCCATTTACATCCAGTGGACCAATTGTGCTTGAAACTTTACTTAGCTTGTAGAAACTAAAGAACTTTTTACTGTCCCCATTACAGTTCCTAGCCAAATCCAATTCTTTTGCTCGCTTTGCTGCTCTGATTTTCTGCTTCACAGCGTCTCTAGATTTTTGATACGACCTTAGATTTACGATATTTGAAGCCTCCTTAAATACTCTAAATGCACCTTTCTTAGCCTTAATTGCTTTCATCACATCTGGTGTAAGCCATGCTGGCTTTCCTACCCTTCTTTTGCGCCTTTGCTTTTGGGGGACATGTCTAATCTGAATTTCCCTCAAGTATGATTTGAACTTTTCCCACATTTCACAGGCATTTAAATCAAATAATTCTTCTTCCCATTTTATGGCACTTAAAGCCTCTCTCATGCAGGCAAAGTCTGCCCTGTTAAAATTTGGAATCTTTGCCAAATTATCCTTGATTGTCCCTGATACCTGTGCCTTGAATCTCACTATGTTATGGTCACTTCTTCCCAGAGTTTCTCCTACAGTCAAGTCTTGAACTAAATCACTTAAATCTGAGAAGACAAGGTCCAAGAATGAGCCCTGCCTGGTTGGTTCCATTACAAACTGATGTAAGAACAAGTCCTCTTCAAGGCATTTCCTAAACAGTTTACATGATGGGGAGCCAACACCAACATTTTCATATCCTTTTAGATTAAAGTCACCAAGAATAAGGCATTTCCTCTGAAGGTTTCTACTGATTTCCTCACAAATCACCTTATCAAGCTCCAGTTGCTGAGAATGTGGCAAGGTTCCGGATCGATACAAAGCTCCTATCCTCAGTTTATTGTTGTTGCCTTTTCCCACAGCAACATCAAGCCAAATGGACTCCACAGACACATTTTTCACCCCATCTACTACTTTTTGAGAACTGTATAAGCTATTCACATAGAGCATTACACCACCCACTTTCACTGCTGGACCCCTATTGCATGAAAACATATTGTATCCCTGGATCTCATAGTCCTGCAAGTTATCCCCAAATATCCCTCACTGACCCATGCCTCAGTAATGCAAACAAAATCTGGTTTCTCCTCAGCAACATAACACTTGAACTCATCAGATCTGTAGAGTGACTGGCGCGCCATGCTCATCAGATCTGTAGAGTGACTGGCGCGCCATGTTTCGGCGCTGTTGGCGCAGCCCATCGGCTGTAATGCACTCGGCATCGACTTCCGTCGCTGGTCGACTACCTGGACGCCGCCGCGCTTATTCGGACGTCCTTGAGAGTAGGCTGTGCGTCATGCGCGAGTCTGCTCATGACGTCAGCGGCAGACATCTGCCAAAGGTAGCACCGGAGCAGGCCGGCCACCAAGGCGCCTCGCCGGTCGCCGTATCGTGCTCGCTGCTCACGGCCGACGTCGGCTCCGGTGTCATCTGTCACTGCGTCGCATGGCTTCGGTGTTACCTGGCACTGCGCCATATGGCTCTGGTGCTACCTGTCACTGCGCCGCATGGCTCCGATGTTACCTGCCACTGTGCCACATGGCTCTGGTGCTACCTGTCACTGCGCCGCATGGCTCCGATGTTACCTGTCACTGCGCCATATGGCTCCGGGGTTACCTGTAACCGCACCACATGGCTCCGGTGTTACTTGTCACTGCGCCACATGGCTCCGGTGTTATCTGTCACTGCGCCACGCGGTTCCCGTGTTACCTGTCACTGTCCCACATGGCTCCGGTGCCATCTGTCACTGCGCAACGCGGCTCCGGTGTCACCTGTCACTGCGCCACATGGCTCTGGTGCTACCTGTCACTGCGCCGCATGGCTCCGATGTTACCTGCCACTGTGCCACATGGCTCTGGTGCTACCGGTCACTGCGCCATATGGCTCCGGTGTCACCGGTCGCAGCGTCACGATGGCTTCATTGTCGCATGCCACTGCAGCACAGCGACCTTACTATTACTTCTTTTTGACAAGGCTGTACTTTCTTGCTCCTTTCAGGGGCATTGCTAGTATCGGCAGATGGTTGGGCTTAGACACCCAACATTCAATTGCTCTGATGCAACTATTGCTCGTTAACTATACATTATGGACATATTCTTATTACTTCGTAGTGTAGTGTAGCAGCTGTAGTGTAGAAACTGTAGTCCCTGTAACAAGATGGAGACGGTGCTAGACGGCTCAGGACTGACTGCAGAGAATGCTGGGGTCGGAAGAGGTGAAGTGGCGCTGATATTGTTTAGCGAAGTTGTTGGCGACTGTTTGAGCGATTGTGTGCCGGTGCGTGGGCGTGTTTGTCGAGGTTTGGCGCGTGCCGCGCCAGAACGACTGGGACGATCTGAACCAAATGTGGCCACGTAGTGCGCCGGATCGGTGCACAGACGTAGGTCGAGGCCACGGGTCGACCCGCCGCACCACGTGAACACGTGTCACCGAGTGGATGATATGTCCAAATCAACCGGGTACGGCCACAGCCAATACCGAACGTCGACCAGAGCTGAAACTCTCCTCCTCCATGCATTCAATGAAGGCCGGTGTGTAGCTGTCGGTCACCAGGCGCAGATGCCATGGTGAAGGCCGGTGTGTAGCTGTCGGTCACCAGGCGCAGATGCCATGGTGAAGGCCGGTGTGTAGCTGTCGGTCACCAGGCGCAGATGCCATGGTGAAGGCCGGTGTGTAGCTGTCGGTCACCAGGCGCAGATGCCATGGTGAAGGCCGGTGTGTAGCTGTCGGTCACCAGGCGCAGATGCCATGGTGAAGGCCGGTGTGTAGCTATCGGTCACCAGGCGCAGATGCCATGGTGAAGGCCAGTGTGTAGCTGTCGGTCACCAGGCGCAGATGCCATGGTGAAGGCCGGTGTGTAGCTATCGGTCACCAGGCGCAGATGCCATGGTGAAGGCCGGTGTGTAGCTGTCGGTCACCAGGCGCAGATGCCATGGTGAAGGCCGGTGTGTAGCTGTCGGTCACCAGGCGCAGATGCCATGGTGAAGGCCGGTGTGTAGCTGTCGGTCACCAGGCGCAGATGCAAATGTGTCAGCAGCGCGTGTGGGTTACACGGGGAGTACGGGTGGTAACACTGGGAGTACAGGTGGCCACACGGGGAGTACGAGTGGTAACACTGGGAGTACAGGTGGTCACACGGGGAGTACGGGTGGTAACACTGGGAGCGCAGGTGGCCACACGGGGAGTACGGGTGGTAACACTGGGAGTACAGGTGGCCACACGGGGAGTACGGGTGGTAACACTGGGAGTACAGGTGGCCACACGGGGAGTACGAGTGGTAACACTGGCAGTACAGGTGGCCACACGGGGAGTACGGGTGGTAACACTGGGAGCGCAGGTGGCCACACGGGGAGTATGGGTGGTAACACTGGGAGTACAGGTGGCCACACGGGGAATATGGGTGGCCACACGGGGAGTACGGGTGGTAACACTGGGAGTACAGGTGGCCACACGGGGAGTACGGGTGGTAACACTGGGAGTACAGTGGCCACACGGGGAGTACGGGTGGTAACACTGGGAGTACAGGTGGCCACACGGGGAGTATGGGTGGCCACACGGGGAGTATGGGTGGTAACACTGGGAGTACAGTGGCCACACGGGGAGTATGGGTGGTAACACTGGGAGTACAGTGGCCACACGGGGAGTACGGGTGGTAACACTGGGAGTACAGGTGGCCACACGGGGAGTATGGGTGGTAACATTGGGAGTACAGTGGCCACACGGGGAGTACGGGTGGTAACACTGGGAGTACAGGTGGCCATACGGGGAGTACGGGTGGTAACACTGGGAGTACAGGTGGCCACGCGGGGAGTACGGGTGGTAACACTGGGAGTACGGGTGGCCACACGGGGAGTACGGGAAATAGACTGGGAGTACGGGTGGCCACACGGGGAGTACGGGTGGTAAAACGTGGAGTACGGGTTGCCACATGGGGAGTACGGGGGGTAACACTGGGAGTACAGGTGGCCACACGGGGAGTACGGGTGGTAACACTGGGAGTACAGGTGGCCACACGGGGAGTACGGGTGGTAACACTGGGAGTACATGTGGCCATACGGGGAGTACTGGTGGCAACACTGAGAGTACAGATGGCCACACGGGGAGTATGGGTGGTAGCACTGGGAGTGCAGTGGCCACACGGGGAGTACGGGTGGTAACACTGGGAGTACAGGTGGCCACACGGGGAGTATGGGTGGTAACACTGGAAGTACATGTGACCATACGGGGAGTATTGGTGGTAACACTGAGAGTACAGATGGCCACACGGGGAGTATGGGTGGTAACACTGGGAGTACAGTGGCCACACGGGGAGTACGGGTGGTAACACTGGGAGTACAGGTGGCCACACGGGGAGTATGGGTGGTAACACTGGGAGTAC
The DNA here is from genome assembly GCA_034440615.1 of Ashinkailepas kermadecensis. Classification (NCBI taxonomy): domain Eukaryota; kingdom Metazoa; phylum Arthropoda; class Thecostraca; family Neolepadidae; genus Ashinkailepas; species Ashinkailepas kermadecensis. The sequence goes on along the minus strand of JAOTOM010004384.1, from coordinate 37,859 downwards.
AGTGGCCACACGGGGAGTACGGGTGGTAACACTGGGAGTACAGGTGGCCACACGGGGAGTATGGGTGGCCACACGGGGAGTACGGGTGGTAACACTGGGAGTACAGGTGGCCACATGGGGGTACGGGTGGTAACACTGGGAGTACAGGTGGCTATATGGGGAGTACGGGTGGTAACACTGTGAGTACAGGTGGCCACACGGGGAGTACTGGTGGTTACCCCCTGGAGTACAGATGGCCACACGGGGAGTATGGGTGGTAACACTGGGAGTACAGTGGCCACACGGGGAGTATGGGTGGTAACACTGGGAGTACAGTGGCCACACGGGGAGTACGGGTGGTAACACTGGGAGTACAGATGGCCACACGGGGAGTATGGGTGGTAACACTGGGAGTACAGTGGCCACACGGGAAGTACGGGTGGTAACACTGGGAGTACAGGTTGCCACATGGGGAGTACAGGTGGTAACACTGGGAGTACAGGTGGCCACACGGAGAGTACGGGTGGTAACACTGGGAGTACAGGTGGCCACACGGGGAGTACGGGTGGTAACACTGGGAGTACGGGTGGTAACACTGGGAGTACATGTGGCCATACGGGGAGTACTGGTGGTAACACTGAGAGTACAGATGGCCACACGGGGAGTATGGGTGGTAACACTGGGAGTACAGTGGCCACACGGGGAGCACGGGTGGTAACACTGGGAGTACAGTGGTCACACGGGGAGTACGGGTGGTAACACTGGGCGTACAAGTGACCACACGGGGAGTACGGGTGGTAACACTGGGAGTACACGAGGAGTGCGGGTGTGTTACACGTGGAGCAGGGGTGATCACACGGGGAGTACGGGTGGATTACACGGGTAGTACGGGGGTGGCCACACGAGGAGCAGGGGTGATCACACGGAAAGTACGGGTGGATTACACGGGTAGTACGGGTGGTCACACGGGGAGTACGGGGGTGGCCACACGAGGAGCAGGGGTGATCACACGGGGAGTACGGGTGGGTTACACGAGGAGCAGGGGTGATCACACGGAGAGTACGTGTGGATTACACGGGTAGTACGGGTGGTCACATGGGGAGTACGGGGGTGGCCACACGAGGAGCAGGGGTGATCACACGGGGAGTACGGGTGGATTACACGAGGAGCAGGGGTGATCACACGGAGAGTACGGGTGGATTACACGGGTAGTACGGGTGGTCACACGGGGAGTACGGGGGTGGCCACACGAGGAGCAGGGGTGATCACACGGGGAGTACGGGTGGGTTACACGAGGAGCAGGGGTGATCACACGGAGAGTACGGGTGGATTACACGGGTAGTACGGGTGGTCACACGGGGAGTACGGGGGTGGCCACACGAGGAGCAGGGGTGATCACACGGGTACGGGTGGGTTACTCGAGGAGCAGGGGTGATCACACGGAGAGTACGGGTGGATTACACGGGTAGTACGGGTGGTCACACGGGGAGTACGGGGGTGGCCACACGAGGAGCAGGGGTGATCACATGGGGAGTACGGGTGGATTACACGGGTAGTACCGGTGGTCACACGGGGAGTACGGGGGTGGCCACACGAGGAGCAGGGGTGATCACACGGGGAGTACGGGTGGGTTACACGAGGAGCACCTGTTGCTGCTCTACACGGTCATACGAGGAGCACGAGAGGTCATACTGGGATCTGTGTCGGGGAGCACGGGAGGTCACACTGGGATCTGTGTCGGGGAGCACGGGAGGTCACACTGGGATCTGTGTCGGGGAGCACGGGAGGTCACACTGGGATCTGTGTCGGGGAGCACGGGAGGTCACACTGGGATCTGTGTCGGGGAGCACGAGAGGTCACACTGGGATCTGTGTCGGGGAGCACGGGAGGTCACACTGGGATCTGTGTCGAGGAGCACGAGAGGTCACACTGGGATCTGTGTCGGGGAGCACGGGAGGTCACACTGGGATCTGTGTCGGGGAGCACGGGAGGTCACACTGGGATCTGTGTCGGGGAGCACGGGAGGTCACACTGGGATCTGTGTCGGGGAGCACGGGAGGTCACACTGGGATCTGTGTCGGGGATGTGGTTTCCGCAGCTGACGACCGGCCGGCGGCGGGAGGGCGGCGGCGGGCCGGCCGCCTGCCGGTGGAGTGCATGCGGGAGCTGCGTCTGCCGGCATCGCGCGGTATTTATAGCTAACACCAGCGGCAGCTACCTGACGCCACCTGGACAAACAGAGCAGGTGCGAACCGGGCTCAGAACCACCACGTCTACTGTGAAAGGCTTACATTCTTTCGGCACACAATTTTCGATATATTCCTACCCGACAGGGTCGCAAGCGGCAAGACGTCAAGCAAGATCCCGGCTACCAGCTCCCGCCCCATTTCATGACTTGTTTGTTAGGTCTCACCCAATAAACCCACCCAAACCCCACCGTCGCAATCGCTTCCAGATCAAAGGCGGCCGCGGGAACATATGGAACAACAACAGCTGCGAACAAACAGGAGAAAGGCCGGCGGACCGTGAGATGGATCAACGACCCTCAGTGGAAAATTTCCAACTCGGGCAGACCGTCATGAAGGCCCCAGGCGGCTTCAAGAACCACGTGGCCTAAATAAAAAAATGCACCCCGCCAATCAAAATCCAACACTTTCACGCCGAAGCCCTGGGAGTGGTCAGAGAATAGAGAAGGCGAAGCTAGAGCGAATTGAAGAAAAATTGGCAGCCTGACAGAAGGGTTCTCTCTCTCGGACGCTCACGCTCTCACTCGCTCAGTCTCTCACTCACGGACGGAGCGGTCTCAAGAAGATGTCGAGACGACCGAAGAGGCCAGCCACATAATAGTCAGGTTCACTATGTAATTTCGCCAGATTTTTGTGGAGAGTATCAACACTATACATTTTTGGAAACTTTATTGTATAAGCAATCAGAAAAACAATGTTTCCATTTGCCCTGATACCTATATGGCCGCCATCTTGGATTTTACAAAATGGCTGCCGTAAAAAAAGTTTTCGTCAATATCTCAGCTTCTAAAGTTGCCATTGTTGTTGTTGTTGCCATTGTTGCCGTTGTTGTTGCCGTTGTTGCCGTAGCCGTTGTCGTCGTCGTCGTTGTTGTTGCTGTTGCTGTTTATTGCATTGTTTTATATTAATAACAACCAGCTACAAGGGATTCAAACTGTTCAGCAGAGTGTGCAGATATATCCTGAACCAACAGAATGAGTATGTTTTACATAATAATAGTACTATAAACATTTTTGTATTGGGGTGTGTAAACACCCCAGGTGACTAACCATGTTTGGAAAGGTTAGGTGACTAACATACTCCTCATAACAGAAATGGGTTTAATCTTTTAGGCAACCAAGGAGTCTTTACATATCGTCACCATCATCGTCATCATCAGTTTCATACTTGTTCTGTGTGTCCTCATCATTCTGACACTCACTGCCGCACTGGCAAAGATCGGTGCAGGATAAGTTCTTTGTTCTGCAAGAACATCTGGCAGAAGAACAGTCTGTTTTGCATTGACAGCTAACCATCTCAATGATCGCCTTTGGAGCTGGAAGGGCATCTGTCATGATTGGTTTCAGCTGGCCATCGGACTCCTTGTGGTAGCCATTCTGCAGGGGATCCAACTGAGGATCCTGCAGAGCAATGCTGGCCTGGATATGGACATGTTGTCTCAGACAACATGTCCACACTCTGGCTGGATCCTCACTCTGGCTTGGATATGGACTCTCAGGACATGTTGTCTCAGAGCTCCAAGGGTAGGAGGTAGCTTGTCACTTTCTGCCATATGCTTGCAGAAGAGATGCCATCGCAGTTCGGAGATGGTCTTGATGTAGATGCCTTTGGGGGAGTAGGCTGCACAGACGAAGGTAGCCAGAGTGGCCAACATAGTTTCGGTCACTTCTGCCTCCGTTGAAAGCATCTGCAGAGAACTGATTACATCTCTATCTGTCTTCATGTAGACTTGCAGCCAGGTTGCTTTGCCTATACGAAAGAACCTTCCAGTGTTGTCAGCGCCAGTGAACGCATGGAAGGCTGGCAAAGCCTTTGCTCTTTCTGCCCCTATGGCTCTCCATATTGGCTCTATCCCCATAACCCCAGAAGCCATGGAAATGGACGTGTTCTTCAGCATGAGGTCATAGTTTGCTATGACTAACACTAGGACATCTGTGTCTGGGGAGAAGAAAACCATCTGTGCATCCGGTGGGGTTCGCTGTGATGCCAGGACAGCCTGGTAGATCAACAGTGTGTCTGCTTCTTCATGATTGTTGTCCTGGAAAAGCAAGTCTTCGTTGCTCCTGGTATGCCCTGAAGAAGAGGTGATGACCAGTTTGTGTGATGTACTGTTGTACTCTAGAGTCTTTGCAGCAAGATAATTGGTCAGGTCAGCCTTCGTCTTGTCATGTGAAAGGAACCTGCTCATTGGGATGTGTTTTATGTTTGTGTCATCTCTGATCTGATACTGGATTGGTGCTCTTCCTTGCCTTCTTTTATCCCTGGTAGCACTCTTCAGAGAATCATCACTGTATGTGTCAAACACAAGGATGATTTCATCATAATCTCGTGTGAGGGACATCAGCCTGTCGTTGAAGCATTCACTGAGATCTTTGACTGTCACTATGGTTGCTAGTTTCTTGGCCATCTTCTGCAGAAGAACCATTCCATCTACCAGGGCTATCTTGCGACTTGGAGCATCTGGTGTGGTGTTCATCACATCATCTGGCTGCTGATCTTCCTGTGGAGTTTCTGCTGTTGCCAACTTGTTGAGGAGGTGGATCAACTTCGATTTGTCCAGGCATGGCAGGATTGTACCATCTGGAGCAAAAAGGGCTCTTGGTGTCAGAGTGGATTCGTGGTTCCCAATGGCCTCTTTCTGGTTGATGTCTCTGCTGGACCTGGCCAGGACCATCAGTCTGCCATACAAGTCCTTGGTCTCCTTTAGATCCATAGTCTTGTCTCGGAGTTTTACTGTGGTTTTCTTGTTTGCAGACATGAACATCATGTTGTTCTCCTTCTTTACTGGTGCCCATAGGCTGAGATCTCCATTGATTCGCTCTGACACGTAGTCTTCATACAGCTTTTGACCAGTCACACCTGCATTCAAGATCGTTGGTACATACTCATCAGGGATGTAGGCATGAGTGGTCACATTGTGCAGCTTGTCGCCTTCAGCAGCAAATGGGTTTCCATGTTTCAGTATGGCTGCCTTGATCTTGTCGATAACATCATGCTCCTTCTTGACAGCACTTGGCCCAAGGCCATGATGCTCTCTGGTTTTGTCAGGTTCCAAGTCAAACTGACTCTTGAACTCTTTTGCAACACGGGAGAGTTCTGGTGTGACCATGAAGAACCTCTGTCTAGCATTGGCATTGTTCAAGATGCCGACGAGTCCAGAATGAATTTTCATCAGCTTGTTCAGATGCTCGCATGCATGGTCCGCCCCGATGGATACAAAGGGAATGTCATTCTTCGTGACTGAAATGTTGCCTGCTTGCAGCTCTTCCCAGGTTTCAGGGTGATTGGTCCTCAAATCATGCATGTCTGTGATGCATCTGGGCCAGAGTCGCTTGTATTTGATCCGGTCAAAGGCGAAGAAGAGCTTGCTCAGCTACTCTCCGGCTTGGAGACGAAGCTCTAGGTCAGCATTCCGGGTTGCAGCGACAAAGAACATGATTGCTTCCACTCGATGTAGGTAGTTCATCATTGCCTTGAACATTGCATTCTTGGATCTCTGTTTCTCCCATTCTTGGATAACTGTGATGACATCAGCAGTGGTCAGGGCCTCAAGTAGGGTGGTGTTTGCTTGTTTCACAGACTCAGCTTTTGTGTGCTTGCTCCCCTCAGAACAGGCAGCTTCAACTCCCTCTGTTGCCTTCAGACAGACCTCTTTCAGTTGTGGGTTGTCCTTGAAGAACTCCTCCAGTGCTATTTCATAGAGAGCTACATATGAATAGGTGTGGGCACGAAGAGCACGCTTGTAATGGGTACATTTCAGGATTTGCCTTGTTGTTGCAGACCCATAGACATCAGCTTCTATCCAGGCATCATCAATACCGGAGTTCTCCATGGAGGCACCAAGAGCGCGGAGGGCAGCCATGACAACATGTAGCTCTCCCAGTCGTGGGACAACTGTGCGTTTCAGGTCAGGTCTGGCATCTAGCAGTTGGACCACCTTCTCATAAAGAGCCATGTCAAATGAAATGACAGTGGGGTGATCTTCACCAACAGCCAGCTTTCTCAGTTGACTTGCTTGCATGATCACAGTCAGCAGGGTTGACCACTCTTGTGCCACCTCTGGGTGTAGTGGTATGGGCTCCGATCCGGGTCAGTGGCTTGCTTTCAGACAACAGTGAGTTGTATCCTGCCCAGCCTGGAATATTGATCGATGCTTCCCCTGCTTCCATTCTGGATAAAGCAGTAGCAACAATCCTTCCTCGTTGTGTCAGCTGGTAGGATCCTGAGATTCCCTTGCTGGTCACAATGTGGTCTGTTCTCTTGGCAAGCTGTAGTTTTGGCTTGTCACAGTGCAGCATATCTACATGGTATGGAGTGATAGATAGACTCTGGGCATCGCCTATCTTCAAGGGTGGTGCAACTGGTTCTCCAGGAACCTCTGCCTTCTGGTATACAGCAGTAATCGTTCCATGGGTGGTTCCTTTCCCATCAGCAGTGTCCTCTGCAAAGTCTGTGTTATCTACTGCGAAGAACACAAAGGCACCCTTGTTCAAGAATAGTGGTACATACAGACCTTGGAACTTTCGGGTGTTTTCTACAACAGCATTGGCCAGAGCTGTTTCCATTAGCAGGGTACGGCCATACGGAACACAGTAATCATGTGCACTGAGAAGATCCATCAGCATCTTGTTGCGGGTGTCGTGATGAACAGTCAGAGCCAGTCCCAGGACCTGTGGGTTTTCTCGTGCATGGGGTGGCCTGAATACTGCTGATTCTCTTCTTGGTTTGTAGTTGACCTGGCCCAAAACACCACTATAATACAACCACCACCAACTTACATGTAGGGTACAGTAAACTGTTCAATATACATAATATAGGCCTACTACATAATCAGACCACTAGATAAACATGTCCTTGTGGTTGGTGCTTAGTATGGACTAATTACCAATTTGTCTTATGAAATTAGTAAGTATTTGCAAGAACTGCTGTAACAAATGTCTCAACACATCTGAAACTAGGAGCATTGGATTCCTTGGCCCTGAAAATGGTAGTTTGGCTGTCAAAATAAAAGCTTATTAGGTTATTTATAATTATAATTTTATAATTAGGTTATTTAGAAGCTGCGATATTGACGAAAACATTTTTCATGGCAGCCATTTTGTAAAATCCAAGATGGCGACCATATAGGACTCGGGGCAAATGGAAACATTGTTTTTCTGATTGCTTATACTATAAGGTTTCCAAAATGTATAGTTTTCATACTCTCCACAAAAATCCAACGAAGGTTAAAATCCAAACTTAGTGAACCTGACTATAACGTACGCACAGAAGCACCAGCAAAATGTGAGTACCGTCGGTCTGCCATGCCTTCTTACTTCTTCCAAACCGACCTCATTTATATGACAGATATTTCCTGTTCAACCTAATTCATTCTGCTGATAGGGGCGATTCATCTTATAGGGGGGGGGGGGGGCACAAATAGGATAAATTCGAGGTTATTAGCTGGGGAGGGACGTGCGAAACGGTGAGCGGCGTTGGCGTCCCACGCCTAGTACAGGACAGGGTATGTATGTATGCATTGGGAATTGAACGGAGAAGGCGTGAGCCTGGAGCGTTTACCGGTCCTGTTGGCGTACGGTGTATATACATACAAATATATTACTCTTGATGAAAAAAATGTTTGAGCGCACCAGCAGAGTCACGGAGCAACTGCTCAGCCTTTCACGGACAAAATTAGCGGTGAAAAGGAATATTTGTGAAAAAGGGGCATATCTTCTAACGATCAGGGAAACTTGGCACAAATCGGATCCTAACATCCGTCCTATAGGAGCTCGGGCCGGAGCGGGTCGTGCTAATGACCATCGCTCGGCCTGGTAAAACGCATGTTGAGAACTGTGTGTGCAACATCCGCCTCGCAGGACCAAAGGGTAGAGCGGCCGTGAGAATGGCAAATCGCTCGGCCCTAAAGCACGCATGTTGAGAACTGTGCGTGCAATATCCATGTCTGACCCCTCCTCGTCCAATGCGTTCGACCCTCACCTTAACCGGAGTTAAAGAAATAACATCATAGCGCAACTACCTGCCGTGGAGCAGACTAATTCGAAATCCAAAACTCTGGACTGGAGGGGGGGGACGAAATCCGCCCACCCCTCCGGTTTTTCGCAAATAACTGCAAATTTTACCGGTCGATATACGCTATTTTCAGTATACCTGCTTAGAAATGAACGGCGCGTCGTTTAAAGCAAGAAAAATGGAAATCGGCCGAAAATTTTTCAAGTTAGGGGCCACTAAAGTAAAAAAATGTTATAGCGCCAGACCACAAAAATCGGCGCCGATGCGCTTCCAGTATACTGACAAAAGGGAAGTGTTCTAGGCAACACTAGCGACTTGTTTGATGCATATTGATATGCTGTATTGTTTCAAGGTCATATTAGGTCACCAAGGTCAAGTCAGGTCAAGTTCATGACAGGTTAATGGAACCAAACTTGATCAACTGGAATGTTGCCATAAATGCACTACTGGTTGTCATTTGTACTGTTTGTCATTGCGTTTCCGTACTTTATTCATGTACTTCACTCCCTTCTTCACGAAGCCGATTGCTCCGAGCTGCCCGACGGAGCAGTCGGGCTGGCGGCCGGTTCCGGTAACTGGAACAAGTAACTGACCTGATAAAGTGGTGCTATATAGGTGACCTGAGGTCAAATGTTGGGTCTAGCATCTGCATTGCATCATTAGTAATGTCCAAAACATCATTGATGCCCATTTTTGAGCATTTAAATACAATCACAGCGATCCATAACGATGACAAGCCAAGCCACGCAAAACCGGATTTTTTTTTCCCAATCTGACCTTATTTGACCTTGAAGATATTGACCTAAGGTCACGAAAATTGCACACAATAGAGTTCACTACCGTGCCCATCTACCCTGCGAATTTCGTTCCTCCAGCTTTACTAGGAGCCGAGATCTTAGGGGGGGGGGGCGGAATCCGCCCCCCCCTCCAGTGCGCGTAATTCTCAGAGGCCCTCCAGGGCGCGTGTTAACGTCAATGGATGACGTGAGGTTACGAACATCCCAGTCCAACGGTAGCGTAGTAAGTACCTCGGCGACCAGGTGGACGGAGGGAAGGATATTTACGTCCAGAACTGAATTGCCGGGCCGTGCCTCGGGGGCTGAGGGGCGCGCCGCACTTTTCGCTCAGGGGTACGTGTCACGCTTTTCCCTCGGATAGACGAGAGTAGTATCGTGGGTACTCTCCCGGCACAAGGGATGGTTCACACGTAATGCTTGGATATGTGCCTGAGATTGATTTGCCATATAAAGTAAATTTATAAGCGACCTGCGAGCCGTCCTCCTATGCGCTGAACGTCCTCGGGTGATGGTAGTGAGTATTTAAGCCCGTCTAAATTGTTTATAATATTAATGTTGTCATATATGATCTGCGTTTGGATGATGTATAATTGCGAGAGGGGGCGATGAACGAACACTTCGGGGGAATTAGCTCACATGCTCTGGTTCTTTGACCGCAAAATCCTGCTGGCTTCTGTGACCCAGGGGCGCAGATGAGGGCGGGCAGAGAATGCATGTGGGGCCGTTAATGGAAGCACACATTGCGCCCGTCGAACTTGGAGCCGGACAATAGGATATTGCAAAACACTGCACGGTCGTGAGTCCGCCTCCGTTCGCTGTACGTTTGGGCACGGAGCTGTACAGGGGTTCGGGGGAACGTACGGACAGGTTTAGCGTGCCGTAAGCCCCGGGGCTGAAAGGGTAGGGCCGGCTAGGTTATATAGACGGTCAGGGGACGTGCCCAACGTGGTAGGGATCCGTGCTCACCCGTGGACACATTGGCCTGGTCGCACGTCTACGGCGAATAGGCCCGGCGCGGCATCGATTGTCTTAATGTTAGGTAGGTCGGTCAAAGACACCAGAGCATTTGTGTAAGCCCTCGGAGCCAGTACGATGAGCCACGCTCGTAGCATTAAAACTTTATCCAGGCGAGGAACGGTGCCAATAATGGCGAGGCCAGCTATGATTGGCAGTGAAAGGTTTACACATTCGGCCAACATACAATCAAAAATAGAGCAATGGTCTGTCGATATATGTGTTTGTGTACCGCTGAGGGAATGGGAGCTAAATTTGGGGACCAAGCAATTCATTAATTAATAAGGAGTAATGAATGAGGCGAGCGAATGTGAAGTGAATGAGGAGAATGAATGTGTGTAGGTAGCTTTAAGGACCATCGGAAGCCGCTTGGGGCTAAACACAAGCATCTATTTCGTGCGGTACATTGCACAAAATTATGTCACTATTAGCATCCAAAAGGTCCCAAATCGGGACAAGTCATTCACACCAAGGACAAATTACATTCTCATTAATTCTCCATTCAACGTATTAATTCCAATTTTGCTAGAGACACTCACCTACCTATATGGTGTTCCAAAAACTTTTACTTCGCACAACATATAAATTCGTGTAGGGACGGTACCAAACCACACAGCAAGCCGGCTGGGGTTTGGGGAATGTGTGGTGGAGGTGGCGGGGAAACAGCACAACACACTCCCGACATAGGCAAAAGCAACAGGAGATATTTAGCCGAGTATAAGTCTAGAGTCAGCCCAGGTTCAGCTGTGTTAAGGTTCAGTTTTAGATAAGATCAAACCCTTAATAAGTTCAATCAGAGTTAGTTAAGTTCAGTTTAGGCTGGGTTACATTATCTTTCACACACCTCGAGCACCCCAGCAATACACCCCGCACAGCTCCCACAACAGCCCACAACACACCCCACACAGCTCCCACAACAACCCACAACACACCTCACACAGCTCCCACAACAGCCCACAACACACCCCGCACAGCTCCCACAACAGCCCACAACACACCCCACACTCACAAACCACCGCACCCACACCCGCCACACCTCCACACCCCACCGACGGCAGAGCCGCCACCCGTACACCTAGCCCCGCCTCCTACCAGCGAAATGACCCTCCCACCACATTTTAGGGGAGGGGTGGTGTGCGTGTGGATTCCACCTTCTGTATCTGTAAGAATATGGTGACTTATAATTCCGGAAAGTATGTTATGAAACTCTGTTACCTAGGGCTGTGTGTGTTGCAAAATGGAAGGATGCGTAGAAACACATCAAAAGTCTATGAGTAGGAGACGTGCCCAATACCTGTCAAGCACGTGACATGTCGCTGCTTTCGCGTTCAGTCAAGCTTGTATTTCTTTCAAACTCCGTTTTGTTTCATTAAACACGTGTATGCTGATAATTGTAATGTTTAATGTGTTTGTAAATTCACATGTTCCTCGTTCTGATGATGTCCATGCGTCCAAAATAGAACGGGATTCCATGTGGCTTAGTTTCGGGAAAAGTGTTGTTATTTCTTGAAATGCTATGAAAGAGGAAGTGCATGGTGTATCAGAATCCACGTATTATTGGTCCTCCAGATGACACGCACCTATTGCATGGCGCATGTCGCCGATAACTGGTCGGGGATGGATCCGCGCCAGCCTATTACCGTTGCGTGGCTGGTGGTCACGTGATCCGGATCACAGACCCCAGGCTAACTCATCTCCTGTTTCATGTGCAGGCAGATTAAACCATTGAACAGGAGTGAGTGCCTGTTCTTGTGTCTGTTTACTTGTTCGCCCTCTTTTCAGCGAACCTTCGGTTTTGCGGGCCGAATGCAGACTGATAAACGTTTCAGGAATTTCATGTTTCAAAAGTTTCATGTCGGGACAGACCGTATTTTTTTCAGTCTCACCAGTGATTTTTATTTTAAAGACGATGGTAGCATTCATTTATTTGTCAAATCCGCAAGTACTTAAATAATTCAAAGAAGCGCCTCAGAATGCCTCGCTTTCTGATTGGTCAAAATATATGTGACATCACATATGTAGAGTTCAGCGATGCTTGACTGCCGCCCATTATATCTTCCATTTGGGACGCTGCCGGTTCGTAAGAATCACAACAGTTTTAGCTTGGATCACATCCGATCGTCAAGGGCACATGGATCGTAGAAAACGGCGCAATTATTATTGTTTTGCCGAAGTATACAAATGCAACTGCAAGTAAACCAGAAGCAATGTTCATTGGCCTCCCGACTGCCGACAACATGAGGACGTTGTCGAGCGACTTTGCACGCCAAGACAGTCCGCTGATCTCTGCTAGTGGCCCAGCTTGCTGCGACTAACATTTATATGTATATGTACCACTGGTAGACAGGGGTACGAGTATTTTGATAGGCGTGGGCACGCCTAAGGATAAGGGGGAGGGAGGAGATAAGGCACCAGAGTCCCTTCCTCAGAAGTGTAACATTGAGGTTTTTCACATCAAGATTTAGCTTGAAAACGGTGATTTTATGTTCCATTTTTGTGAAAACTCCCACAAAATAGAAGTTGATTGCATGAACTGCTACATATGCACAATGTATATCTCCCTGCAAGTGAGCTAATTAAGATTCCACAACATGCCTGACATTGCACGTAAAGATCAATCTGAATACATTTGTACCTTGTCTAAAACCCATAGCGTATAGCGAAATAATCCCTGCAATTTGTCATTTGATAGCAGTCCCTTTTTGAAATATCTTCATGAACATCATTAATATATTGCAATAATTGAAGCAGGCATCTTACCCACTCTGTTCCATCACAATACTACTTGAAGGTATGCTACGACATCTGCCAAATTATCACAATATACATGTGCATTTCAAGTGCATCTCTATGTATTTGCCCATATATTTTACCAATCATGTGTTGTGAAATGTGCAATATTCACAAATTAAAATAAACCTGGCATGCTATTCATTGATCATTTATGAAGTACTTACATTGGGATGCAGCTTGCAGTTTACCCCACTATGGAATGCGAATTATGGAACTAGGTATAAACAGCTTCTGTTTTGCTGAGGGGAAGCCATGGTGTTTGTTCAACTTGGCCCCACATAATTTATGTCATTGTCTTTTCCATTATTTTACCCATTTTACCCATAAACATAGCACAAGCTTTTACTGTTTGTACTCACCGCATTGCATCGGATTTGAAACAAAAATGTTAGTTGCTGTATTACCACCATAATAGATTGCCTACCCTTCCAAGCTTCATATTTTCGTTAAAATTGGTAGCATTTCAGTATCACAAGCCCTCGCCTTAGTATCCATGATGCGAGTAGGTTGAAAAACTTGTGCATGGAACAATCCAACGTGTGGTTCCCTGTGTGTTTCGGGCTTGGCCGCTTCGAGACTCCACATATGTGACGTTATTGCTACGATAAGGATTTTAAATCGATGGCAACCCCTAAGTGAAATTATTAAATTGTGTTGTAAATGCTTCTCCTCTGAGAAAAAAAAAGTTTTGTCTACGCAGTATTATTATGCTTGTTTTAAAACCAAAAACCCATGACGTGAAACTTGTCCATTACAGACACTGATTTTGTAATGTCCTCAGGAGAGAGGGTATGACTAAACCCTTGCGATTAAGCAGTCTAGACTATTTTGCATTCGTGTTGAACCGTAATCCATGCTGGTCAGTGTTGCACGTCTTTGTGAGTTAGCATTCAAACACATGTGTGATCTTCACACTCCCCGAGACAATACCCGAAGTATCTCATGGTTTTGTAGCGCATATGTGTGTGCTTGTGTCACGCCATGTGCGATCTCCACACTCTCCGAGACAGTATCCGACGTATCTCATTTCTTTGTACCGCATATGTGTGTGCTTGTGTCGTTCCATGCTCTGTTCATTTCTTTTCGCACTCGATGCCAAGCACTGACCGTGCCGATTATCGAACATTTCCCCTGGTCCTGTGACCCATGTCACGGACAGTATCTCCTAACCTTATAATCCCATGTCACGGATATTACCTCTGACCGTGCGACTAGTTCCGATTTCAGAACATTGCCCCAGGTCCTGTAACCCATGTCACGGCCAGTACTTCCTAACCTTATAATCACATGTCACAAAAGTATCCCTTGACCTTATAACCTGATACCACGGGCCGTACCCCTGATCCTATGGCCATATGTCATGGACGATGTCACTGACCTTGCGACTGGCCCCAATTCGCAAACATGACCTCTGGCTTGGTGACCTTGTGTTCCAGACGGACGCCGGTGCAAGATCGACTGCGACGCAGTGCTGGTGGAACTGGAGACCATCGACGACGATACCGACAAGTTTGGCGTTCAGCTGGTCAAAATCAACGACAAGAAGCTGGCCAAGAAGTATGGCATCACCGAGTTCCCTGCCCTCACTTACTTCAGGAATAAAGAGCCCATCAAGTATGATGGTAAGTCACGATCGCTTTTATCAGTGGCGAAATTAAAATTCGGCAAATGGTTAGGCGAGAAAGGTGACGGTGGCATAGGTACGAAGTCGGCTCGGTGGTCGTCTTTTCTATGACATGATTTGTATTCCGCCAAGGGGAGGTCATTTCTGTAGACTTCCCCCGAAATGGCTATGAGGGCTATAGGGTGCATGATCCTAAGAATAATTTAAGAATAAGCTATAAGGGCTATAGGGTTCTACCCCTAAGAATTACAGTTTGCTCAATATCTGTGTGTTGTGAGTAGATTGCAATTACGCTGGTTTGCACTAGAATTCTGCACCCATCAAATTCCTTGCCCTCAGTCTGAAATTGAACCGATATAATTATCGTACCGTGCGCTTGGGCCGTATTTGTCTATTCCTAGGTCCAATGACGCCGTTAGCCCTTACGGGGAAGGACAAGGCCTTCCATAAATGGGTCAAGTTTGTTTTCGGGCGGAGTCTTTCCAGTGCATTACCATCGTCAGGGATAATTTATTGGCCTTTGATAATCTTGAGTTCCTGGGGCATCCCAATTTTTATCGTTCACCTATAGATGTGTAAATAAACCTTCGTGTTCCGATGCAAATTGGATTCACGCCAAAATGCAACCCAACAATATCAACGTAGCACTTTGGCAAGGGTCGCCAACCAAACAGCGTGTTAAGCCAGATATGTCGCCAATAACACGACACACGTGACGGAGCACACCTTCATCATGAAAATAAATGTTTGTTGTTAATGTGACATGCCACGAACTATTTACGGCCTTGGGTCACAGTTATCCGGCAAATTATTATCCCGGCGAAGTCAACCCTATTCCTGCGGGGGAGTGGAACTTATTTTTTTAGGTTTTCGTGGGCCATTTCTAAAATGTTTGAGCCGGAGTTTTTAAAGTTGGCGAGTATTGCTGGCTATCACTTCTGCACATTCCTTAAAAATAATTAGGCCATGGTCTTACCAGGCATGACTCCAAGCAGGGCTTTAGGGAGGCATGCTCTGTTGGTCTTTCTGTTCCTGTCATGATGAAGTTACGGATTTCATCGCCCACAATATTATGTAGAAAGGACAGGTGGAGCATGATAAGTGGCTATTGATTCCGTTCTTAGACACCTTTTGCTCGATCATATAATGGTTCAGAAAAACAGTAGCGTGTCTAGTTAGTCAAAATGGGAGGCGGGGGGGGGTCTTTCAGAGTCGCATTCCTCGACACAAAGGTGGTTCTATGCAGCCGGTGTCAATATATATATATATATATATATATATATATATATATATATATATATATATATATATATATATATATATATATATATATATATATATATATATATATATATATATATAGTCAACTAGGTATTATAGTAAATAGTATATATAGTATAGTAAACGTCTTTCAGTAAACATTTTCCACAGTTTTAATTTCTGAGTGCACC
This sequence comes from Ashinkailepas kermadecensis, assembly GCA_034440615.1. Classification (NCBI taxonomy): domain Eukaryota; kingdom Metazoa; phylum Arthropoda; class Thecostraca; family Neolepadidae; genus Ashinkailepas; species Ashinkailepas kermadecensis. Next base: position 21,943 of record JAOTOM010004384.1, on the reverse strand, counting down.
ATTGAAAATGTCTCAAAGGATGGTAAGCCTCCCCTGGCAGTTCGCCATTAACGATTATTTTAGAACTGGCATTCTAATGAAAAATGAAATATCAATCCTCTTTTCCGGAGCCTGAATCCGCCATTTTCGTTTTTAATAGACAATGAGACTAAGTGTATACCGAAAGTATCGTTTGAGTTATCACCAGAGGCAATTTGGATGTTACGTTTCAAGATATAATTGGTGTAACCGAACCCTTCGTTGCAACATTTTGTTGTTTCTATCTCTCCCTTTGCCCTCAAATGCATATGCATATTTAGTATGCATGTCATAGAATGGAACTTTAAGAACAAGTTAGCCACACATGAATGAAAGTCGTATCGAAATACAACGCGATGAAATACGAGAAAGAAGAATGGAGGTGTTAGGGGTTGCCGGATCGAGCTGGTATGTGCAACGGAGGGTCACGATAGGCTCGCATATCTTCCAAACATGGCTCCGGACGCGGGGTCACGATATGCTGGCATATCTTCCAAGCATGGCTCCGAACCCAGAGTCACACTAGGCTGTCAGTTTTACCAACATCGCTCCGAACGCAGGGTCACGATAGGCTGACATATCTTCCCAACATGGCTCCAAACGCGACGTCACGATCGGCTGACATATCTTCTCAACATGGCTCCGAACGCGGAGTGACGATAGGCTCGCATATCTTTCCAGGATGGCTCCGAACGCAGTGTCACGATATGTTGGCATGTCTTCCCAACACGACCCCGATTCGCTGGGCAGGGTTCTTTTTGGGTGGGTGTATTAAAAAAGGCAAGCAGGTCTAGCAATATTTCCCGACATTCCGCCATCTTGGAATCTCTTGAGAAATGCTTCTGTGCAAGCTAGGTTGAAGACCAGCTCTCCTGACTTACGGAACAAGTGTCTCGTTTCCCGACGCAGCGCTCGAAACTTCCAAACGCTCATGCCTCTTACTTGAGTACTTGGTCCGGGAGAACAGCAGCCGCCGTCGTGGAGGAGCATTCAAGTAACTGTGTTGGCGCTCGCCGTCAGAGCGGTAGCTCTCTGCCGGCGTCCAGACGACTCTTTAGTACCACTGCACGTCGGGTGCATGTCTGCAACACAAATAAGCCGTCCCACCTGCTGACTCGCGGTAAACGACTGCTCTCTGACTACGCTAACAAACTGCGGGACGGCGTCGGCACTGTTTGGTGCGAACATCGGACGGCCCACTCGTCAGCGCCGGCTGCACTCCACATCGTGCTGTGATTAGCTTAGTCCTGAATGGCAATAGCCACCCCAGTAGCTCGGTTGATTAAAGCGCTGGTCTCCCCTGTCCTGGTAAGACAGGTTCGAGTCACTTCACGCGCTCGCATTTAGCTCCCGGCTGGGAGGGTGAGTTGGCAACTGGCCCAATAAAGCTGGGGACGAGCTACCGGTGCATTAACGGCACGTTACACTCTTGGTTAAAATTCTGCCGTTGAACTGGAATTCATAAAACAGGTGGTGGGGCCAGGGTTCACGCAACAAGCTCTGCTTAGCAAAAGAACCTTGGATCATAAAGCAAGAATTCGGGCTAAATTTCACAAAAGATATCCGATTTAAAAAACCGAACACGCTATGAGCTTTGAAGTCGAGGCGAGCTGAACGTCAATAATCTGCACATGATGCTGGTGTGAGCTGAGTCATCAGATACCTTCCACTGGTCGGATATCCTTAGATTGCGTGAACAAACGGAGGAACGGCGGTGCATGTCACATTGGGATCCGTTTCCTGACATTGTCATTGTCGTGAGGTTGGTGTTAAATTGTGTCGCTAAGATTCGCAATGCCTCCTCACTAATTACGTCCATCCACGCATCCATGCGTGCGTGATGTCTTCCGACATGGTTATCTGAAGCGAAAGTGTGTTGTCTAATCCTGGTGTTTGTATAAAAAGACCTTGCATATGCGCGAAGCCATCAGATAGCTTTGTCGTTCTCCTTCATTGCCACTACTCACGACTAAGCGAGTTCCTATACCATGTCCATGAGTCATTGCTAAGTGTTCGTATTCGTGAAATGCAGGTACTATATATAGGCTACATCCCTGTTTCTATTTCTCTCTGACACTTGCGTCCCTGGCTGTATCTTAGACGTGGATGCCAGTACCTTGTGCGGGAAGATTATATCAATTGAATAGACAATTCATTCAAGAGCAGCGTCAAAGCTCATTGTTAAAATGATGAGATAGAGACTATGACAAATCCAGCCTTATGACAAATAGCAACATACGATAGTTTGGTTTCTGAAACTGAAGTTTACCGAAACCCTAATACGTATGCTATTTCTTGTCATACCGTGGCCAATGAGCTTGAACACAACTGATGGCCTGCTCCGTTTGTTCCATAGCTTCAGTCTCACTGCAGCCTGTATACATTTGCGACGCCCGTGGAATGTGAAAGAATATGCTATAATGCAAGCACCATGTTTTCTTTGGTATGGTTTCCTCGTCTCCATATGTTGTATAATAACAAAAGTGGGCATTGTTGCACCTAAGGGGATGTTACTCCTTCCGCCCTGAAGAGTATGCTGCATTATCCATGCAATAACAGTGGTGTATCCCAACTGCCATTTGTTGTTTTCCAACGTGATTTCCGTGGAATGGTTTGCTTGTCACCGGATTTTCGCAAACAAATTACCATCCCTCGCCACGAAACCAAAAACAAAATCATGAAGCCTCCCTAAAAAAAATTATGGAAGGTTCGTTCTGAAGTCAACTTGTTATCGTCGAAAGACTGGTCGAGTATATGACATCCTGTCATTGCTTACAGTTGAAACGACAAATAAGCGAAGCATAGCCCACACAAATATTCCAAAGTGGACGCCTTACCGTTCCGATACCTAAGCTGGTAGAGCATCAGCCTACATGAGTTCCCCGGACGTGGCAAGGTAGGGTTTGAGTCGCCACAAACCCCCGCAATTGCCACCGTCGTGAGGGTGAGCTGGCACCGACCTGATCATGGCATGGCTATCACGGCACGGCCGTCACGTCTGTCACGACACGGTTGCCGCAGCACGACCGTCACGTTAGTGTCACGGCACTGACGTGACGGCAAGTCCGTCACGGCCGTGTCGAGGCACTACCGACGCCACAGACCACCGGCTCAACGTCTGTGGCTGAATCGAAATTACCCGACCATAAGGTAGGCTGATGACCGGATAGGTAGGCTAATAACCCGATGGGTAGGTCGATAACACTGTCTGATAATCTGTGGCTTCATTCCATGACCCATGCATGAATTGTGCGTGGCTGGTGTGGGCCAAATATTCCTGATTCGCACCAATGCGTTCAATGGTATCTGTCCAATGGTATCAATAGTCTACTCTGGGTCCCAGCAGCGTGGGCCATGCATCCCTGACTCGTACCAACGCATATCAGTCTAATTATTATGCTCACTCTGGATCCCAGCAGCGGCAATAGCGCACCGCTATTTACCGGGACAGCCAAAACCGACGGAAAGGGCAGACAGTTCTAAGTTGAGAATATGTCTGGAATTTCGAGCTTGATGTGCAGTGACCGCGTCTGCCCCAGACTGAAAAATGAGCATTTAGGCGCGCGGCTCTCCAAGTCTGCGTGCCAGCCGCCTGTCACAAGGAACAAGGCAGCACCAGTGGCTCTTGTGTGTTTTACAGTGCAGCCGTATTTCGGCGCTGGTTGCAAGAGTAGATGATTACAGCTGATTTGGAATAGTGCTTCCATTGTCTTGGTTTTAACTATGGAAATAAATGTACGTGGAATCTTACACACCTGGTTGTGCTGAAAGGCCGAGGAGGGTCCGTAGCCGTACACATCCTACGCTTTATCTACGATCATGTAGCACATTACACAGGTTTCGCTTCTCACATCATGTATTGCTTTGCCGCCGAGTAAGCTAGTTCTAGTCCAGTCGAAATATTTTAGGGGTTGATCAATAACCACACACAACTAAGGTGCATGTGATGCTCTCCTTAATGGGCGCTGTATAACCAATGCAGTTGATGCGCCCTAAAACCCAAATAACTAACTGATGCTCTCCTGATGCAAGTGACTTAGTCAAGTCAATGGGATAATTCTGATATGCGCAATGTGTGAAGCCCTGACGAGTCCGTGCTGCTTTGGCACATCCTCTGATCACTGTGGATGTTGCCCGTTGTTCAGCGTTTGGCGAGCCAAGTCGGGCACGGTTTTACACCTCACCTACCTACCGCCGTGCCACCTGGCAGCGCTGGTGCACCAGGATGCTGGCCATCTGCTGCTGGCTGCCATCCAGGTGCCACCTAAAATAGCGCGCCTATCAGCCATCAGCAGGCCTGGCACCCATCAGCGGGCCTAGCAGCCATCAGCGGGCCTAGCAGCCATCAGCGGGCCTAGCAGCCATCAGCGGGCCTAGCAGCCATCAGCGGGCCTAGCAGCCATCAGCCATAGCAGCCATCAGCGGGCCTAGCAGCCATCAGCGGGCCTAGAAGCCATCAGCGGGCATAACAGCCATTAGCAAGCCAAGCAGACATCAGCGGGCCTGGCAGCCATCAGCGGGCCTAGCAGCCATCAGCGGGCCTAGCAGCCATCAGCCATAGCAAACATCAGCGGGCCTGGCAGCCATCAGCGGGTCTGGCAGCCATCAGCGGGCCTAGCAGCCATCAGCCATAGCAAACATCAGCGGGCCTAGCAGCCATCAGCGGGCCTGGCACCCATCAGCGGGCCTGGCACCCATCAGCGGGCCTGGCACCCATCAGCAGGCCTGGCACCCATCAGCGGGCCTGGCACCCATCAGCAGGCCTGGCACCCATCAGCGGGCCTAGCATCCATCAGCGAGGCCTGGCACCCATCAGCGGGCCTGGCACCCATCAGCAGGCCTAGCAGCCATCGCCAAACCCGTGCAAGTGTAGGGGTTGACGATTTCCATGGACACCACTTCCCCAGAGGAGCGCCACTAACTGAGAAAATGTCAAAGGGGCGGTGCACTCGGATGCCTCGGGGAGGGGGGCACCTTTTGCACTCAGAAAGGCGCCTTCGGTTGAAGATAGGAACTTTAACATAAGTAACTGAAACCTATAATTTGAAAGAGGACAGCGGTTGAGTTTTGCTCACCTTCCTGCATTTTCCTGTCTGATCGTGTGCCGTGTCGTCCGGCCAGGTGACCTGATGGACGAAGACGCCGTGCTTGACTTCCTGACCAGCCTGGATGCCATGGAGCTGCCCGACCAGATCGAGGAGGTCAACTCCAAGATCTTGGACAAGATCGTTGAGGAGCAGGCGTATGTGGCGGTCTTCTTCTGTGAGTACAGTCGCGCCATTAGAGTTCCGATTCCCGTTATTACACCATTACCGTCTTACCGTTGTGCGTCCACGTCTGGAATCACTCGAAGTGATGCAAATTAGCCACATTTGTGCTCGTTTCCACTCGCAAACTCTGCAGCAATTTTGTAATGGACAAGTTTCTCGGTCTGGGTCTTTGGTTGCGCAACAAACCCAATATTATTGCGTAGGTAAATCTGAAGTAGTTTACTCACTGTGTGAGCATTTGCAACAGAGCTAAATCAATACAGTCAAGTGATGTGCTCGTGTCAAACAACTTCTTGTGGTGGCGACGATCATGGGCCGTCAATGAATATCACCCATGGTATAGGGAATGTGCAGTGGGTGAGACAAGGAGCCGTATCCTCAGCATTTATAGATCTTGATCTCAATGATTGGCGTCTACCTTTGGCGTCTAATGCCAATGCAGAGCTCAAGTGAAGACGTATTAATGTTATCAACTTTTTAGAGTATTCCTATCACTTCGAAACCAATAACTTTATTCAAGCACATGCATCTATGGAGATACAAACGCATATCCCTAACATCACCAGCGCAGCCAAAGGTTTCAGGAGGAGGAAGCCAATAGAGCTGAAGTGTCGTGGTGTGGAATGAGTAGCCGCTGTTCAGTCCAGTTTCAGGGCGAGCTATCCAGTTTCAGGGCGAGCTAATTCAGTTAGGAAACAGTGCTTATTGTCCATAGCGGAAAGTCCCATATTTTTCAAAAACATATTTACATAATTGTGAACTGTACTTTGCAAAATCGTGAACTCAGGGCTGTATCTTGTCATGAAGCATTTACAGCATGTGATTCGTGCATTTACAGCAATTGGGAAATTTGGGATGCTCTCTTCTCCCTCATAGCTCACCCTGGACTCACTATGAAATAAGTGTATGTATTAAAATACACCCGAAGCTATGAAATATAGTTAATTAGTTGGCTAAAGGAAAAATCACGTTCTACGGGAAATACTTTATCTTGCAAATCGAAGTGACCTGACAATGTTAAAGCATCGCAGCCATGTTTCGTACACGTCATTTCGGAAGGTAAGAAAACCTAAGTGAGCTCAGTATCAAAGCTAAGAAATGCATCATTTGCGCCTTTCAGAAACATGTTTTAGGTTTTCTTCAACTGGGGTTTACTCAGTTTTGTGAGAATTTCACTAGTGAGGTCCTGCCATATTGGTGCAGCTAGTTAGAACTAGCTAGAATATGACTTTTTTTTATCAAGAAAGGCTAAAATGAAGGGGTTGATGGCATCGGAGTTTCCAAAAATGTAGCAAACTGACAAGTTACATTTCCCATTTTTGGGTGAATTAAGTTATAAATTATGGAGATGATCTCCAAAAATGGCACATAAATGCGCTTTTCTTTTCCACCTGAAATTCCATAGGAAAACCCCAATTTTTACTGCTACGCAGAGTGTTGGGCATCCAGCCGGCCATCCTGCCACCTCAGATGAACTTCTGTCTGGCAGTGGTAGTCGCAGGAAGCCGTACCACTAGCAACAATAATCGTTTCGAAATGAAGCATTACTGAACAACTTTCTTATCCTGTCGAGCTCCGGTGGGCCGAGGAATACGGCTTATGGCTGACTGATGGTTGTGTTCCTTTTGTTCGGATCAAGACAAGAATAATGGGCCCTTTTCCCACAATTCACCTATTGTTGACCATGATATGCAAGCCAAGATTGAAGCAGCTTGATGGCCTTCTATGCACAAGGTTCAATGGCCGACAGCCGAATATTGCTGAACTCCTCATCTGTGACGTCACATATATGTCGACCAATCACAAAGTAATGAGTTCGTACGCAAATTTTTAATCCTTTCAGTCGGCGGGTATTTGGAAAAGAAATGAATACCGCCATCGTCGTTAAAACAAAATATAAAAATATTAGTGAAGCTTCCCAGAAAACAGGGCCTTAGGCATGTAACACAAAATTTGCATATTGACCATACCCATAGCTGTCACAAATACGGGTGAATTGAAACTGCTGCCATTCGCGAACGTGCATCGTGAAGTGCATACACATTGTGCGTTGCGTTGCGTTGCTTTGTAGCTTACATAATTTTAATTCAATTATGTTGTAGATTTGTAGCCTGCGTGTTTCGGGGAGAAAACAAACTTACCCCACAAGTGCGACTGTGCAAACCACACCGCTAGCATTGTGTTTGTGTTTGTTGAGGCCATACATCGAGCACCGTCACTCCTACAGGCCTACTTTTTGCCGTGTTCTTGGTCTTCACTTTTCTGACGTGAGTGTCACTTATTTCTGCTGGAGCACCATGTAGAACAGCTGCACGGGACACAGACGTCGGCCACGTTCACGCGTCCTCTTTAGCAGGGCTGCCATTGAGCGTGACTTTCTGCCGTGACAGGTCCATCCATTGAGAGTTGCAGATTGGCTGAGTGTAAGTAGCCCGGCCACCAACTCTTGCAACAGTCTTCCTCAGTTCTTTTATTTCTAGGTGGGCCTGTCGAACTCCTGCAGGCTGTTTATTGCTTTACTTGCGATGAGAAGCCGCCTTAACCAGCCATCAGCGTTTCACCATTTCGGTTATTGTGTGCCATTCCTGTCACCATGGGCTCCCATCTAATTTGAGTGTGTCAGCCCCGTACGATGCACCGTGCCTGCACTATGCACTGCCCTCGTGCTGTGCACTGTGCAACATGCTATCACCGTGTAATAGTGAGTGACATAGTTGTTGGACATTCATTGCCCTTCTTCCGTTGTTGTTCCTTTCGTACATCGGTAACAGTGGCGATAAAGGTGAGCGTGTCACCACCACCTGTTGCCTTACCCTGCACGGTGCATGCGTCTACATCTGATGCACGAGTGGAGTTGAGCCGGTGAACTTGTCGGAGCCATAATCAACAGTACCTTCATCACTAATCACCAAAGAAGGTACACGCCAGGCAGTGCATGATGTCCAACCATCGGGTTTAATGGGACAGAATGCGGCACCACGTGCAGCTCAGATGTCAGCATGTGCACCAACTGTCGTTCCTACTATGTTGTTCACGTAGTGCATCATTGAACAACAATGAGCAGTATATCATTAGCAGCACGCTGTTTGTTTGTTATTTGAGTTTTAGGCCGCAGACACAAAGCTTTCTCACAATTAGATAGTTGTGGCTCCTCATGAACTTATGCCGTAATATTTTGCTGCAGGTGTCCGATAGATGATAAGACCGTGTTGGTTCAATATAGTTGTAAATATTCAATTTATTTCATTGTTAGTCCCTGTCAGGGAGATATTTTGAACTTCAAACAAACACTCTCACACCATGAAACTTTTATATCATGAAGGCAGTACATAATGTTCGGTTGAATTTAACCCTTTGTTACTGGAACACCAGGATATCGTAATGCCCGAATGACATGCTTCAGTGACAAGGAATGTGAAGCGTTCGGCGTAATATTCTCCTTGTACGCAGAATATTTTGCATTATTACGATGTCGTTGCGTGATAAGTTGTGGGGATATAACGTTCCATCTCATACAGTACAGTACAATTTTCAACACAATCTTAGCGGATTTTCTCAACTTAAACTTAATCGGATTTTCGGAAGGCAGCAATATAGCACACATTCTTGGCATAACGGGTCGAGTCGTTTCATACACTCGCTATTAACGCCTCCGGCTGGGATGACAAGTTGGCAACTGGTCAGGCAAGGTCGAGGGCGCAGGTGAATACGGCCGTTTCCAATCATTTGGGTACGTGAAATTATCGGTGAAAATTATGCTGTGAACTGGAATTTTCTGATCGGGAGGAAGGTTCAGGATCAATGCAACAAGCTTGCGCGTAGCATTGACTGCAAACCTCTCCAGCAACAGTTCGAACTAAAAGGAAAATAAGTAAGTCAATGACGGCATGCGAGTGTTGACAATGGATACAGGCATGGCATATGCCAACGGCCTACTCTTTCTGCATTGAAATGTCCTGTGTTTGTCTGCACCGTGTCATACGTGTATATTGTGCATCCTGCTGAACGTCCATAATATGTTCATGTTCTGAATGCAATCTGGCAATGCACGCTAGCAACTTACCTCGCCCGGTATCCTGTCGCCAACCAAGTAATCATCCTAGTTATACAATTAATTGTTTTATCAGGCGGAAGTTTTGTGTATCGATTCTGTGGAAGCTTCCTTGATCGATTCTGCTGAAATTTCGTCGATCGGTTTTATGGAACTTCCAAGGAATGCTCCAATGGGAACTTATGTCGCGCAAAACTGACATTTCCAATTATAATACCTATGGTGACTATCGTCGCCGTGCTGTCCGCCGACACTGGGCGCTGATGGGGATCTGCACACCGGCTGCAATGAATGAATATAGTTAGCGATCGATGTCGTAAACAGTGCTGCCCAGCGATGGCACATTGATGTATCCTGATGAGAGATGGTTGCGATGCGTCAGGGGTGGCCAGTGGGTCAGGCCTCCTCCTTGCGTCAGGGGTGGCCAGTGGGTCAGGCCTCCTCCTTGCGTCAGGGGTGGCCAGTGGGTCAGGCCTCCTCCTTGCGTCAGGGGTGGCCAGTGGGTCAGGCCTCCTCCTTGCGTCAGGGGTGGCCAGTGGGTCAGGCCTCCTCCTTGCGTCAGGGGTGGCCAGTGGGTCAGGCCTCCTCCTGCGTCAGGGGTGGCCAGGGTCAGGCCTCCTCCTTGCGTCAGGAGTGGCCAGTGGGTCAGGCCTCCTCCTTGCGTCAGGGTGGCCAGTGGGTCAGGCCTCCTCCTTGCGTCAGGGGTGGCCAGTGGGTCAGGCCTCCTCCTTGCGTCAGGGGTGGCCAGTGGGTCAGGCCTCCTCCTTGCGCCCGCACTTTCTGTGAGGGTGTGTCCGTACTGTTAGCTCGTGTGTATCGGCGTCTTTGTATGTGGCTGCCTCTGAGCTGACTGCGTTGAGTCGGAGGTTTATCGCTGGGTCGCAAGCTGACGCACCATGGCTTCCGGAGCCTGCCTGCTGTGCTAATATAGCACAAGCTGTACCAACGCTCCTCACTGCAGGCTTCCCAAGTTATCCATGTGACGCCTTTGTTAGGGAAAGGACAGGTGTTATGATAAGTGGTCTGACCTGACGGTACGACATCCAGCCGCACTTGTTAATACAGCTGCCGCCTGCTCCATCTGGCTATAAGCAAACATCGGCGACACCACACGAGGACGTCCGCCACTATTGGAACTGACTCGATTTGTTCACGCTGTTCTGAAAGCCAACTTCGCCCTTCAGCGCCCATTGCAGCATTTTACGGTGTACATATGTACATTGTGCATGTACATAGGCGATGCATCCACAGGCACGCACGCACGCACGTCAGGGTGGACCGTGGAACACGTGGAATCTTAACCCCTCTTGCATTTTTGTGCCAGATGTTCGATTTTCGAGTGTCATTGTTTCTTGTCGACAGGAGTCCATTGGTAGACTTCTCGTGATTTTTCATACTGAGTTCACATGCGCTATTTTGGTTTAAAAAAAAAATATTTTTTGCCCGCCCACCGGCCTTGAGGTCATCAAGGTTCGCGGAATATTCCACTTTTGGCACTATTACTTACGTCCACAGCGGCATTCCTTGTTTTCGGCCACCAGCCGTACCTCCGCTGGACTGTTCACGAGCGGGAGGGACGGCCACCGGCAGCACCGCCGCTGAACAGTTCACGAGCGGGAGGGACGGCCACCAGTAGCACAGACGCTGGACAGTTCACGAGCGGGAGGGACGGCCACCAGTAGCACAGCCACTGGACAGTTCACGAGCGGGAGGGACGGCCACCGGCAGCACCGCCGCTGGACAGTTCACGAGCGGGAGGGACGGCCACCGGCAGCACCGCCGCTGGACAGTTCACGAGCGGGAGGGACGGCCACCAGCAGCACCGCCGCTGGACAGTTCACGAGCGGGAGGGACGGCCACCAGTAGCACAGACGCTGGACAGTTCACGAGCGGGAGGGACGGCCACCAGCAGCACAGCCGCTGGACAGTTCACGTGCGGGAGGGACGGCCACCAGCAGCACAGCCGCTGGACAGTTCACGTGCGGGAGGGACGTCCACCAGCAGCACCGCCGCTGGACAGTTCACGTGCGGGAGAGACGGCCACCAGCAGCACCGCCGCTGGACAGTTCACGAGCGGGAGGGACGGCCACCAGTAGCACAGCCGCTGGACAGTTCACGAGCGGGAGGGACGGCCACCAGTAGCACCGCCGCTGGACAGTTCACGTGCGGGAGGGACGGCCACCGGCAGCACCGCCGCTGGACAGTTCACGAGCGGGAGGGACGGTCACCAGCAGCACCGCCGCTGGATAGTTCACGAGCGGGAGGGACGGCCACCAGTAGCACCGCCGCTGGACAGTTCACGAGCGGGAGGGACGGCCACCAGTAGCACAGCCGCTGGACAGTTCACGTGCGGGAGGGACGGCCACCGGCAGCACCGCCGCTGGACAGTTCACGTGCGGGAGGGACGGCCACCAGTAGCACAGCCGCTGGACAGTTCACGAGCGGGAGGGACGGCCACCAGCAGCACCGCCGCTGGACAGTTCACGTGCGGGAGGGACGGCCACCGGCAGCACCGCCGCTGGACAGTTCACGAGCGGGAGGGACGGCCACCAGTAGCACAGCCGCTGTACATTTTACGTGTGGAGGGACGGCCACCTCCAAAAGGCCACCTCCAGACGACCACCTACAGACGGCCATCTACAGACGTCCACTTACAGACGAGGAGTTCATTGTATCCTGTGGGGGAGCCCATCAACACCAGCCGATGGTCGCTGGTCGGGCAGACGACGAATCCACCACAGGCAGTTGAGTCCACCACTGCCTGCCAACTGTCAGAGTTCACTTCCGGCCAGACGGCGGGTCTACCATAGCCAGTAGGAGAGTCCACTGTTGCCAACTCATGGTCACACAGTTAACATTCAGCCAGATGACTAGTCCACCAGTGAAGGATTAACCGAGACAGGGGTGCTGTTTTATATACTTTTGAGGGGACAAATGCCCCTCAATGTTTGCTTTGCCCCTCCCCCAATAATTTAAGCTTTTAACATGGGATCATATGGAGACTGCCCCTACAATCAATTTGGGCCCACCCATTGCCTTTTGCTCCCCCCCCCCTTCCCCCAAAAAAGAGTAATAATTTTCCAGAACCAACGCACGTGAACCCAGCCATGGAGTCTACCAATTGTAGTCCAAGTTCACCCCAAACAGACGAGTCCACAACCAGTCCAAAATATCTACCTATAGTGGAACTGGTGTTTTAGTCGTATGTGGTGCTTCTTCACTCGTCGTTCCATGATTTCCATGCAACACCATAGCCTTACTCCTCGCGGGCGGTGTGGGGGCATTTTGGCCCTCCCAATGTTTCTCTGAGCTAACTCCGGAACCGTTGAAGATATCGCTTTGAAGTTTGGCACACCTTCCTACAATTGAGAAATGCACATTTTATCAAAAAGTTAACTAATAATCTCTTAAGATACAGAGTTAGGATGAGTCTAAGTCAGGTCACGACCTCGCCCAAAGGTGGATCTTAGATGCACATAGAAAGCTGTTTTCATAAACAAACCATACACGATGCAGTCAGAAGTGAAATATGATGTTTGAACAAATGATGAAAGAAAAATGCAACGATAAAAATGTGACCCCAGGTAAGGTTGCTCGGTTAAGTGAAGGTTTTGACCAAAATACATGTTTTGCTGTACAACTTTGCGGGTAATGCATATTTTTTAGAAGAAAAACTGACTGTATGTCGTAACAAATTACTTTCTCTAAGCATTTTCAAAGTTTCAAGTCAATGTCTGGTCAGATCACCGATATTTGACATAAAATGTTCGGAGGGTACATGTATTGCAGGCTCTTCGGAGGATTGAATACAGACTATTACGTACATGGATGCCGCCTTATGAAGTTGGTTGGACGGGGGGGGGGGAGGAATGACCTTTTTGCTAGTCAAAGCTGTTCCGAAAACCATTTTTATCTGATGTACTTCAATAGGTGCAATAGTTAAGCTTCAATCTTATTGGGGGGGATACATCGATGATTGAGGGGCCAAATCAATGATTGAATGGGTCAGTGGTCCTCTTAGCATACACACGATTGGTCCCCCACAGTCAGCGGCGCTGGGGTGTTCACCGCTGCCAGGCGAAAGTCTGCGTTGGTCTCGAGCCAAGCGATTGGTCCCCCACAGTCAGAGGCGGTGGAGGTGTTCACCTCTGTCAGGCGAAAGTCTGCGTTGGTCTCCAGCCCGACGGCAAGTCCACAACAATCAGACGGTTGCTTACCACAACCAGAAGCGCGCGCTACCCGAACGGCCGAGTCCATCACAGACGGTGAGGAGTCCACGATCGGCTGCCTGTCGCCGCTTCCCTGACCACCAGCTGATGCGTCCACGGCCGCACACCAGTCGGCGCAGTCCACCACAACTAGCCGGGGGAGTCGGCGCAGTCCACCACAACTAGCCGGGGGAGTCGGCGCATTCCACCATAACTAGCCGGGGGAGTCGGCACAGTCCACCACAGCTAGCCGGGGGAGTCGGCGCAGTCCACCACAACTGGCCGGGGGAGTCGCGCAGTCCACCACAACTAGCCGGGGGAGTCGGCGCAGTCCACCACAACTGGCCGGGGGAGTCGGCGCAGTCCACCACAACCGGTCGGGGGAGTCGGCGCAGTCCACCACATCTGGCCAGGGGAGTCGGCGCAGTCCACCACAACTGGCCAGGGGAGTCAGTGGCCGCCGTCGGGTCGGCAGTTGACTCGGCGCCAGACTGACGAAATTCCCGCATCTATTCTTAAAGTGCCGTGCAGACCATTCCCACTCAGTGGCTGTGCCGACGCGGCGGCAGCGCGTCAGCTGCGGCCGACGCGAGCGTCGCGGCGAGACCCTCTGGAATGTCTCGGGCTGTGGCCCGGCCGTCGGCGCCGGCCATAGATGGCGGCACGCTCACGCCGACCGACGCTGCCGACTGCCAGGCGGCGGCGCGCGCCGCCTGGCAGCGCATGCGTTGAACGGTCGGCGGCCGAAGCTATGCGGAACGCTTCGGTGCGTTTGGCACTTCGCTGGTCGGCCCGTTGTGGGTGTCGACTGTCACGACCATTAATCACTGTAAGCGCGATGGGTATGCACGTATCGGGTTGTCGGGGAACGCGACACGACTGTCCGTAGTGTCTAATTCGAGCGGAGGAGTGGCCTTTGCACGGCGGTCGGCAATCAGATGCTCTGGTCAGGTGGTGCCAACTAGTACTTACATACCGTCGATACTGGAGATGACAAAAATTGCTAAATTGTTGGAGAAATGGAACAGCTCTTTGACAGATGAAGTTTCGTATGCACTTCAAGTTGTCTTCCACGAGCTTGCAATGCACGAATGCAGGGACTCTAATAAAATGCTACCTGGAGGGGCAATTCACCCCTCCTCCACTTCTCTTCGTCTCCTTCCAGTGATCGGAAAATGTCATCACGTTCAGGGATAATTTCCGTTAAGCTAACAAAATACTTCATTTTGGCCCATATTTCTGGAACACTTACCCCCACCCTCACCCACAGTGAAAAATTATTAAGCCGGTACCTCTATGAAGGAGACGACACTGCTAAAACATCTTGATTTACAAGGCATCAGTAAAATGTAGAATACATTCGGATCAGCAAAGCAGAGATCAAGTTCGTTTCTTGTCAGACACTTTTGCGAAATCGCCAAACTTACACTTGCGTCTTGTGTACTCCTACTATATCTTGCGTTGTTGTATATCGGGTACGGAAAATAACAGTAGTTTTGTGTGTGTATGAATATGCGCGCGCACACACACACATACATGTATATTTATATATATATATATATATATATATATATATATATATATATATATATATATATATATATATATATGTATATCTAAGAAATATATGACATAAGCTAAGCACATGCCGTGGAAGCAATGTATTATCATGACATTGGCATGAAGTTTAAGACGTTGTTTACCTGCAGGTTAGTTACAGGTGGCCACGTCTTTCTAATTCTTCATTTATTCAATGAGAATAAGATAAAAGAGGCTGTCGAGCAATGCGAAAGATTTTAGTCAACCTTGCTATCTCATTACATGATTAAAAACTAAAAGATCGACGCTGTAGAACACCGAACACCACGTGTTGCATAAGTATTCAACTGATGGAGATATTGAATATGCCAATGAGACGTGATCTATTTCTTTTATGCTCATTATTATCTGAACATTTGAACTCTTGCATAGCCACGTTGCATTCGTTTAAACGAACACGCGTTAATAAACTTCATGCGGGGTCTGTGGGCTATCTCAGGCTCCTCCAAGCATTGAGTCAGCTCCTGCACGTGAGGGTTTTTCCCCCTATCAACTTGATGTAGTACTTGCTGCTGTGTCCGTTGCGTGACCTGGTCGTCATTCTCGGTTGCACGCAGCACGCGCTACCCTGTCAGTTGTGTGACCACGTGTGCGTGGGACGCGTGACCTGGTTACAGACAAGTCGAGCTGCCGCAAGTGCGAGCGCGCGCTGAAGGAGCTGGAGAACATCGACGACGAGGCAGACCAGTTGGGCATCGCGTTCGTCAAGATCAACGACGAGGCGCTGGCCGAAGAATACTCGTTGGACTCGCTGCCCACTCTGGTCTACTACCGCAACCGCATCCCCATCGTCTACGAAGGTGAGGCCGGAGCGACGTGCGGTTTGTGCTGCTGATGTGAGCACTGGGGTGAGGGCAAGTGCAACGGAAGTGAGGGCGACCTCTTTGGCGGCAAATCGCTACAAATATATCACAAGGAAGCTGCCAGTGACAGCTTCCTTTTAAAATATTTGTGTGGCCTAAGGTTAGAGTAGCCGAATACATTTTCAGTCTGACAGCCTGTCAGACACAAAATGTATTCAGTCACTATATCATCAGATCGTTATGTTGCGTCTAGACACTGATCAAATAGCTTAATGCAGAGTCTAGGATGCAGATGTAAGTCCTCAGATGCAGCTTGAAATTGCGTTAAGAATGTTGATGGTAGATTATAAATAATTCAGATGACAGACTAGCCGGCGTCGTAACCGTGTTGATTTCGTCGTGGACCGGTTTGTGGTTCTCGAATCAGTTCACCCCAGATAGCTTTACATCTAGCTTAACAATGCCATGCTGTAGGTGACCTCACGAAGGAGGAGGAGGTGCTGGACTGGCTGGTGCAAAACAAGTCGACCGGTGATGATGATGACGAGATCGAAGATGTTAGCGAGACCATGCTCGAGGCCATGATCGACTCGGTGGACTACTTGGCCGTCCTGTTTTGTAAGTTATGACTATGCTTTATTTTGTAAGTGATGACTATGCTTTATTTTTTTATTTTGTTGCCTTCTCCCCTCCTCGGGGAGCTGTCATCCACAGTGAAGCGAGCAGCAGACGAATGTTCTCGGACTGCAACACGTGTTTGCGTCGGATGTTCTAGTATGAGCATCTCTCTCTCTCTCTCTCTCTCTCTCTCTCTCTCTCTCTCTCTCTCTCTCTCTCTCTCTCTCTCTCTCTCTCTCTCTCTCTCTCTCTATCTCTCTCTCTATCTCTATCTCTATCTCTATCTCTATCTCTATCTCTATCTCTATCTCTATCTCTATCTCTATCTCTATCTCTATCTTATCTCTATCTCTATCTCTATCTCTATCTCTATCTCTATCTCTATCTCTATCTCTATCTCTATCTCTATCTCTATCTCTATCTCTATCTCTATCTCTATCTCTATCTCTATCTCTATCTCTATCTCTATCTCTATCTCTATCTCTATCTCTATCTCTATCTCTATCTCTATCTCTATCTCTATCTCTATCTCTATCTCTATCTCTATCTCTATCTCTATCTCTATCTCTATCTCTATCTCTATCTCTATCTCTATCTCTATCTCTATCTCTATCTATATCTCTATCTCTATCTCTATCTCTATCTCTATCTCTATCTCTATCTCTATCTCTATCTCTATCTCTATCTCTATCTCTATCTCTATCTCTATCTCTATCTCTATCTCTATCTCTATCTCTATCTCTATCTCTATCTCTATCTCTATCTCTATCTCTATCTCTATCTCTATCTCTATCTCTTATCTCTATCTCTATCTCTATCTCTATCTCTATCTCTATCTCTATCTCTATCTCTATCTCTATCTCTATCTCTATCTCTATCTCTATCTCTATCTCTATCTCTATCTCTATCTCTATCTCTATCTCTATCTCTATCTCTATCTCTATCTCTATCTCTATCTCTATCTCTATCTCTATCTCTATCTCTATCTCTATCTCTATCTCTATCTCTATCTCTATCTCTATCTCTATCTCTATCTCTATCTCTATCTCTATCTCTATCTCTATCTCTATCTCTATCTCTATCTCTATCTCTATCTCTATCTCTATCTCTATCTCTATCTCTATCTCTATCTCTATCTCTATCTCT
The DNA here is from genome assembly GCA_034440615.1 of Ashinkailepas kermadecensis. Taxonomy (NCBI): domain Eukaryota; kingdom Metazoa; phylum Arthropoda; class Thecostraca; family Neolepadidae; genus Ashinkailepas; species Ashinkailepas kermadecensis. Next base: position 4,230 of record JAOTOM010004384.1, on the reverse strand, counting down.
ATCTCTATCTCTATCTCTATCTCTATCTCTATCTCTATCTCTATCTCTATCTCTATCTCTATCTCTATCTCTATCTCTATCTCTATCTCTATCTCTATCTCTATCTCTATCTCTATCTCTATCTCTATCTCTATCTCTATCTCTATCTCTATCTCTATCTCTATCTCTATCTCTATCTCTATCTCTATCTCTATCTCTATCTCTATCTCTATCTCTATCTCTATCTCTATCTCTATCTCTATCTCTATCTCTATCTCTATCTCTATCTCTATCTCTATCTCTATCTCTATCTCTATCTCTATCTCTATCTCTATCTCTATCTCTATCTCTATCTCTATCTCTATCTCTATCTCTATCTCTATCTCTATCTCTATCTCTATCTCTATCTCTATCTCTATCTCTATCTCTATCTCTATCTCTATCTCTATCTCTATCTCTATCTCTATCTCTATCTCTATCTCTATCTCTATCTCTATCTCTATCTCTATCTCTATCTCTATCTCTATCTCTATCTCTATCTCTATCTCTATCTCTATCTCTATCTCTATCTCTATCTCTATCTCTATCTCTATCTCTATCTCTATCTCTATCTCTATCTCTATCTCTATCTCTATCTCTATCTCTATCTCTATCTCTATCTCTATCTCTATCTCTATCTCTATCTCTATCTCTATCTCTATCTCTATCTCTATCTCTATCTCTATCTCTATCTCTATCTCTATCTCTATCTCTATCTCTATCTCTATCTCTATCTCTATCTCTATCTCTATCTCTATCTCTATCTCTATCTCTATCTCTATCTCTATCTCTATCTCTATCTCTATCTCTATCTCTATCTCTATCTCTATCTCTATCTCTATCTCTATCTCTATCTCTATCTCTATCTCTATCTCTATCTCTATCTCTATCTCTATCTCTATCTCTATCTCTATCTCTATCTCTATCTCTATCTCTATCTCTATCTCTATCTCTATCTCTATCTCTATCTCTATCTCTATCTCTATCTCTATCTCTATCTCTATCTCTATCTCTATCTCTATCTCTATCTCTATCTCTATCTCTATCTCTATCTCTATCTCTATCTCTATCTCTATCTCTATCTCTATCTCTATCTCTATCTCTATCTCTATCTCTATCTCTATCTCTATCTCTATCTCTATCTCTATCTCTATCTCTATCTCTATCTCTATCTCTATCTCTATCTCTATCTCTATCTCTATCTCTATCTCTATCTCTATCTCTATCTCTATCTCTATCTCTATCTCTATCTCTATCTCTATCTCTATCTCTATCTCTATCTCTATCTCTATCTCTATCTCTATCTCTATCTCTATCTCTATCTCTATCTCTATCTCTATCTCTATCTCTATCTCTATCTCTATCTCTATCTCTATCTCTATCTCTATCTCTATCTCTATCTCTATCTCTATCTCTATCTCTATCTCTATCTCTATCTCTATCTCTATCTCTATCTCTATCTCTATCTCTATCTCTATCTCTATCTCTATCTCTATCTCTATCTCTATCTCTATCTCTATCTCTATCTCTATCTCTATCTCTATCTCTATCTCTATCTCTATCTCTATCTCTATCTCTATCTCTATCTCTATCTCTATCTCTATCTCTATCTCTATCTCTATCTCTATCTCTATCTCTATCTCTATCTCTATCTCTATCTCTATCTCTATCTCTATCTCTATCTCTATCTCTATCTCTATCTCTATCTCTATCTCTATCTCTATCTCTATCTCTATCTCTATCTCTATCTCTATCTCTATCTCTATCTCTATCTCTATCTCTATCTCTATCTCTATCTCTATCTCTATCTCTATCTCTATCTCTATCTCTATCTCTATCTCTATCTCTATCTCTATCTCTATCTCTATCTCTATCTCTATCTCTATCTCTATCTCTATCTCTATCTCTATCTCTATCTCTATCTCTATCTCTATCTCTATCTCTATCTCTATCTCTATCTCTATCTCTATCTCTATCTCTATCTCTATCTCTATCTCTATCTCTACCTCTACCTCTACCTCTATATCTATATCTATCTCTATCTCTATCTCTATCTCTATCTCTATCTCTATCTCTATCTCTATCTCTATCTCTATCTCTATCTCTATCTCTATATCTATCTCTATCTATATCTCTATCTCTATCTCTATCTCTATCTCTATCTCTTCTCTATCTCTATCTCTATCTCTATCTCTATCTCTATCTCTATCTCTATCTCTATCTCTATCTCTATCTCTATCTCTATCTCTATCTCTATCTCTCTCTCTCTCTCTCTCTCTCTCTCTCTCTCTCTCTCTCTCTCTCTCTCTCTCTCTCTTCCAACCGAGTCAGCTGAGGATATGCCAACCACATTTGTGCCGACGATGCCTCACCGACGAAGTAGTGTAACTGGGCTTGCAAATTGCGCAATGAATGGCGATGTGTTGTATTAATGTGACTTCATTGAAACGAGCGATTCTGCATTCTTCGGCCCCAGGCTCAGCGGACCGGCTCTTGTTGGAACCATGCCGTGATTTTCAAGTACCCCGGCACGACTCCTACAATTTCTTAGGAGCTTTTTGCAAATTATAGCTCTCCTCTCGCGTCTTAGAGGTCTGGTCCCATTTCCTGGAGCCTCTTTACCAGTTTTAGATGTCTTCTCGTGTCCTACCCTCCTCCATAGTCAATGGTCCCCTCTCTCGTCTTGGAGGGCCTTCTCCTACATCCTGGGGCCCCTTTAACATGGCATGGGGCTTCCTATCATGTTCCAGGGGCATTCTCTGCCAAATTAGGGGCCTCCTGCCACGCCTCGTGGGCCTCCTCCTTTGTCCTAGCAAAGCCTACCCGTCTTGAGGGCATCTTCAATTTTGAAAACCTCACCTCCTTCCATACCTGCTACCACTCCCATCTTAAGGGCCTCCTCTCATTTCCTGGGAACTCCTTCCGGTCTTCGGGGCCTCATTCGGCCCTGGATACATCCTATTCTGTCTTGAGGGACTCCTCTCGAGTCCGGCAGAGGCCTCCTTTTCTCTTCTAGAGACCTTCTCTTTCAAATTAGGGGCCTCCTCTCACGTCATGGGGGCCTCCTGCTCTGCGTTTTGATTCGATTTTTGCGCATTTTAAGGGTGGCCTCTTATCTCCTGGTTGACTCCTCTTCTCTCCCAGGTGCCTCCTCTTCCAAATTACAAGCAACCTTTCCTATCTTAGTTCCCTTGTCATTTTCTCTGGAACTTCTTACCCGTCTTGGAGCCTTCTTTCTCGCCTGGGAGCCATCCCTTTTACCTAATGGCATTTGTTTTCCTATTTTATGGGCCTCCTCGTTCATCATGGGGTCTCATTTCCAATTTTGTGTCGTCCTCTTCCGAATTAGGTGTCTCCTGCCACGTGCCTGGATCATCCATTTCTATCTTGGTGGAACCTTACCCGTTTTGGGGCCTGTTTTTGTGTCTCCGAAGCTTCATCTCATATCCACTGGCTTTCTCTTCCGTCTTAGGGCCTCCTCTCATTTTCCGGGGCTTCGTTTCTCGTAGTTGGCCTCCTTTGCAATCATGGGGCCTCCTTTGCAATCCTGGGGCCTCCTTTGCAATCATGGGGCCTCCTTTGCAATCCTGTGGGCCTCCTTTGCAATCCTGTGGGTCTCCTTTGCAAACCTGGGGGCCTCCTTTGCAATCCTGGGGGCCTCCTTTGCAATCCTGGGGCCTCCTTTGCAATATTGGGGGCCTCTGTGCCAATTGTCGGCACTCTCTTGATTTCTGGGGCCTCCCATCCTCTCCTAGGTGACTCCTTTTTCAAATTAGGGGCCTCCTCTCACGTCTTGGAGACCTCACCTGTGTTTGGAGCCTCATTATCCTCTTAGCAGGGTGCTTTTGTGTCATAGTCCCAAATCTTCTCTCCTAGGGTCCTCCTCTTCTAAAATATTGGCATCATCTGACTGGTCTCAGTGGCCTTCTCTCATTCCTGCGAAGATCTTCGTACCCATCTTGGGACTCCCTCTTGCGTCCGGAGAAATATCTCCAATCATTCCTTATTTTATATTGTATGGGCCTCCTCTTCCATCTTGAGAGCCTCGTTTTCCAAAGTAAGAATATCCTGCCACCCATCGGAAGCCTTCTTGTCTAACCTGGATGGCTTCCTGCCTGTCTCGGTGGCAACCTTTTCGTCCGGGGGCCTCCTCCCAATCTCTGTCCTACGTCTCTTATTAGGACCTGATTAGATTTCGCGGGAGCCTCGTTG